>MNCI01010532.1:427436-444732 GCA_015680685.1 Gnetum montanum | reverse complement strand
TATGACTCTTGGTAACCCCAGCAATGCTTAACTTTTGGTAATCTAGTAGTGTTATATGTGTTCAAGATGTGCCTAGAAAGTGGGGTCAGATGCTTATGTTAGGATAGTTAGTTATTGATTAGCAATTAGATTAAGTTAAATTGATTATAAATTACATTTCAACCTATTTTTAATCATACACCAATGAAATATAAAATAATAAAAATCATGTGCCTCAATTATACTTAACCTTATAATAAAGCTCCACAAGTATAGTTGAGAAGATAATGATTGTCACAATTAGATTCCACATCTTAGAACCAATGTACTTGAGAACTTAAGCTTTAGAAGAATTCAACCGGATCACCCGTGAATGCTTATGATTCATATGGTTGGGCGTAGGGGTACCTCGCTACTCATCAATATTAATATATCGAATTTGGTAAAATGGTAACTTGGGTATATTTCAATATAGAGAATAATTAAAATTCAAATTAGTTTTTGTAAGATTTTCTCAGCCATATTATAGATCATCATCATCATCATCCTAGCCTTGTCCCATCAAAATGGGATGAACTACATGAGTTCTTTTCCATCATTAGCATCTATGAAGAGCTAGATCTTTATTTATTTATAGTTTCTTCAATTCATCAATAATCATTTTTCCCATGTCTTCTTTGGTCTTCCTTTTAATGGCTTTCCTTGAACAATGATGTAACAACCTTTGTTTAAAGGCTTATTGTTTGATCATCATTGCACATGTCCAAACCATCTAAGCCTCCATTCTTGTAGCTAATTTGAAATAGAAGTCACTCCAAGTCTTCCTTTAATGTTTGTACTATGTAGTTTCTTCTAGTAACATTAAAATCCATTGAAGCATTCACATTGCTACCACATTGATTTGTTGTTCATGCCTCTTTTGTACTATCCAACATTCAACACCATATAAGATACCATGTCTGATTGTTGTCTTATAAAATTTCTCCTTTAATTTTATTGGTATTTTTTTATCATATATAACACCACTAGATTGTCGTTATTTTGACCATCCTACCTCAATTCTATTTTTGATATCTTTATCAATTTCATCTTCTAATTAGAGAATTGATCCTAGATAATGGAACTGTTTAAATTGAGGGACTTTTTTTGTCTTAAATTTTCACTTTTTTCCTTGAATAAATCCTGCTTCTCCCTCATCCTCTACTACATCATTCAAGAACCCTTCAAACTAAATGTCTTACAAAGTGCATACTTTAATGTTATCCTATGTAGTCATTGATTAGATAAAGCTTGGGAGTCTTGGGATTTTCCTAATTTACTTACAAATTGCAGGGAATGAGCCTTGCAAGGCTCTTCTTAACTCAAGTCCTAGTGTAAACTTGATCTCTCATGAAATGTACAATGCTTGAAATCTATCTCCTCTCAAGAATAGCAACATTTGTCTTTAGTTGGTAGATTAGTCCATCACTGTTCCCTTGGAATTGGTGGAGGACATTGTGATCATTATTTGTGGATGGTCTTATCCTACTAACATCTTGGTGATTCATGTTGACAACTGTAAGGAGGACTTCCTAATCATCATGGGAAGGGCTTGGTTGAGTGCAATATATGCATGTCTGGGAATTACATACTTCTCCTTGGAATTTTTCAAGGAAAATGATTTTGGAAAGATCGAGAGGATGTGTATTCCATGCATCCTGTATAGTGATACAAGGTGCCATTGTATGTAGAAATTATGGTCTATAAAAAGTACATCACTCATAACATGTAGGCAGTCTACCGATGTGATAGAAATCCAAAGATGCTTGTACATAGTAGTCACAAAATAAGAGGGCACCCAATGACTAATACCTAAACATAAAAGCAGCTTAACTTTGTGCATAGAATAGATTGAGAGCCTTACATATGTCAACATCAAAGGCATGGATGAGATGAAGAAAATCCATCACCAATTCTCTAATGAACATGATGACACTAATTGGGGAGAGTTGGATATCGCTAAAAGTATTAAATAGGAGCCCCTTGAGTTGAAAACTTTGCCTACTAGAATGGAGTATGCTTTTCTAAAAAATGATAAGCTAATGATTATCAATGCCAATCTTGCTCCTACATAGAAAAAGAAGTTGTTAGAGATGGTCAAAAAATGGCCAACAACCTTTGCTTGGTCATATCCTAAACCCATTGGAATTTATCTTAGGATATGCCAGCATCGCATCTACATGGGTTCCTCCATCAAACCAAAGAGGTAGCCATAGTGGTAGTTGAATCCCAAATTGAAGTAGATTATGAAAGAGGAGATTGAACAACTCCTATAGGTGGAGTTCATCTATCACATTGCAGATAGCAAGTAGGTTAGCCTACTTGTGATAGTGCCAAAGAAAGATGGAAAATTGAGGGTCTACATCGATTTTAGGCCATTGAACATGGAAACATACAAAGATCACTTTTCATTGTCATTTGTGAACCAAGTGTTGGATACAATTTTTGAGCATTACTACTATAGATTTCTAGATAGTTATAATGGCTATAACCAAATTCAAATTGCACTAGAAGATCAGGCCAAAACAACATTCACGATCCCTTGAGGATTTTCACATATAGAAAGATGTCGTTTGGCCTATGCAATGCCCCTATAAAATTCAAATGTCTTATCTTGAGCATCTTCCAATAGCATATTAGTAGTGCGATGGAAGTATTCATGGATAACTTCTCCACCTATGGGGCTACATTCAAGCAAGCCCTAGACAGTCTTGAGCAAGTGCTAAAAAGATGGGTGTAGACAAACCTTAGGTTTAATTAGTGGAAAAACTATCCAATGATCTAGGAAGGCATTGTGTTGGGGCATAGAATTTCAAAATAAGGGATCAAGGTGAACGTTAAAAAAATAAGGATCATCCAAGGAATTACCAGATAGTTAGAAATAATTAAAGATGTGAGGTCATTCATTGGACATGCTGGCTAATACCAATGATTCATTGAGAATTTCTCTAAGATCACTAAATAGTTGGTGGAGCTAGCAAAGAAGGATGCTCCATTTATGTAAACCAAGGAATGTGAATGTACATTCTAGTAACTCAAGTAGAAGCTTGTAGAATCTATAATTCTACAAGCACCTGACTGGTTCAAACCCTTCCATATGATGATGAATGCATCCAATTATGCATTGGGAGCCATGCTCACATAGTTGAACAATTAGAAATGTCCTTACTACATCCACTGCATGAGTAGAAGAATTGTGGGTGCACAATTGAACTACACCACAATAGAGAAAGAATTTATGGCAGTGGTATTCACCTTGGAGAAATTTAGACATTATGTTCTTGGGTATAAGGTGTTCATGCACATAGATCATGATGCAATTTGGTTCTTGATGAGTAAACCAATGGTAAGTTCCTGTTTCATATGGTGGCTAATGATTTTATAGGAATTTAATTTCTCCATGGTAGATCAAAAGGGAATCGAGAACATGATTGTTGACCACTTGTCTCAGTTAAGATGGGACAACAAAGAGGAGGAGAGCCCACTTTCAGATCAATTTCCTGATGAACTCTTCTTTATTGGGGCTATAATTAAATAAGTGCTTGTTGAACCTAATTGGTACGATTGCATTCTCACCTATCTCCTCACTCAGGAGATGCCATAGGAGTGGGACCACAAGAAGAAACAAAAATTTCTTCGTTAGGTGAAATACTTCATGGAAATCAATAGACACCTTTACAAAGTATGTGTTGATGGCCTAGTTCATTGGTGTGTACTTGATGTTGATCAAATGTGCTTGCTCCAAGATGCTCACAAGGGCCCTTGTAGGGGCCACTATGATAGGAGACGCATGGTCATTAAGATCCTCATGGCAGGGTATTATTGGCCAATAATTTTTAGGGAAGCCCACCACTTTATTTGCTCTAGTAAACATTGCCAATGCAATGGTGGAATGACTGCTTGTATGTAGGGAACTTAGTAGTGGATCCAACCACTAGAGCCCTTTGATATTTGGGGCATTGACTTCATGGGTCCCATCACTCCCATGTCAAATGGAAAGACATACATCATAGTCACTGTTGAGTACTGTACGAAATGGATAAAAGCTGTAGCTATCACCGATTGCACATCTTCTACGATTGCTTGGTTTATATAACAATATGTTGTAAACAGGTTTAGTGTGCCATGTACACTTAATTCTAATAATGGTGCTCATTTTACAAGCACTACCTTTCAAAAACTCATGCAACACTTAGGGGTTGAACATAAATTAACAACACACTACCATCCCCAAGCCAATGGTGAAGTAGAGGCTACAAATAGGGAAATAAAAAAAATTCTAACAAGAACCATTAGTAAATATAGGAGGGATTGAAGCACAAACCTCAATGATGCCCTTTGGGCTTACTGCTCTACTTGGAAACTTCTTATTGACTACTCTCTCTATGAGCTTGTACACAAGAAATTACTAACTCTTCCAATCTAAACAAAGCTCTGTACACTATTAATAGCTTGTGACCTTGACCTTGACCTAAGTCTAGCACAAAAAGAAAGATTAATGAATCCTAACTTGCTAGATGAGAATTAATTGGTAGCCTTATCATCTAATGAAGTTCACAAGGCATTCAATAAATAATTCCATAACCTTAGAATCAGGAAAGTAAAATTTCAACTAGGAGATAGGATCATCTCCTGGAACCTCACACATGAACCACAAAGAACCAAATTCCAAATGTTATGGGAGGATCCTTATATTATCTACAAAACCTTTCCTACTAGGGCCATGTTAATATACAAACTTGAAATCCTAAACAAGAAATTGCTGGTCAACATGCAACAAATCAAATCTTTCCATGAACCTAAGAGAGCTAGTGACCAAAACACCTCATCAGATGGACAAGCATGCTCAATTTTCAAATTTCCTCCTTTCAACTCAGTCATGGGGAAGATGGTTGTTCATGCTAAATCAATCAAAGTGGCTCTTTAGTTTTCATTTTTTTTGTTTCTTACTTTTTTGTTTGACATTGTTTTTAGTACATTTTCTCTTTTTTAAATATTTTACAATTTCTTATATATTTTTTTATTTGGTTTGGGGGGTTTTTAATGCTTTTCTTATGTTTTGATTTTTTTTTATTGCCACTAGGACTAAGTGTAACTATAGTTGTTGATTGATGGTGGTTTATACTATAATGTTATTTGATTGCTAATGTTTGGATTCTATCTTTGAATTTTGGTATTGATAACTAAGACATGGTTTCTTTTTTATGATAATAGGTAGACAGTCCATGTCATTAATTCATCCACAAAGCTCTATGGTGTTTCTTTATTTTGGAAATATGAGGTTCCTTGTTAAATGAAACTTATAAAAAACGTATGATCTTAGTAGTTTTCAAACTTGGGATGGATTAAATGGATAGACAAGGGTGTGACTTTAAGGGAATTTGATGCTTTTTGTACTTGCCTACCCTCTTGGATGCTTGATTATTTTCATGGATTTCTCACCATTCCGTTGTCAACCAATAATAGGAAACTAAAGTCTTTGCATGGCGTGGTTCCCATAAAAGACAAAAAAAAATAGAAAATGAAAAAAAAATCCAACAATAATGAGAATTCAAAGCACATCTAATAGAAGAAGTAATTGGCTACAAGCACTAGTTATGGAACTAGAAAGACATGTTACCCATGCTTGAAGGCCCCCTCTAACTAAGGCTCATCTCACTTCTTGCTTCTCTTTTCTTTTCTTTTAGGAATGATGATTAATCTATGGGGATATTCTTGTACCTTGATGGGGTGGACTAGTCTTAAAATTTCAATGCGAAGTCATTGAAAGTGGTTGGTTTTAATTTGGACTAAGGATGAATGTTATATAGTCATATTAATCACAAATCCACAAGGGACTTCATGTGACCATGATATGGGATTCCATTCCACTCTCCACCTCATCCATCTCTACTTTCCACATCTCACCTCACTACCTCTTTTCATGTTTTATTCAATGTCTTAGTTTGATCTGTCAAAGATTTTAGATAGTTTCTTTGGTGATTCGGTCCTTAACTAACCATAACCATTAGTCACCCATTCGGTCCACAGACTCCTTGGTTTGAGGGCCTATAAGGGCATTATGGGCATAAACTTGGTATGGGGAGGATCCACTTGCATACTCCTTGGTTCGGTTAGTTAAATACCTTATCACTTAGGCATTTCTACACTCAAATATTTTGTGCTCCACATTGGTTATGTCTAGTTGTGCACTCCTTCATGGCATTTATCCATCATTCTCCCATTAAAATCTTCTTTTTTATGCATTATCTATCCTTCTTCATGCATTGCATTGTGTTCTAGGCTTCTTGGGCTTCAATTGGACTCTAATTTCATGTAAAAACTCTTTGCTTTTCCCTTATTTTTCAAAGATAGAAAATTTTATCTTTCAACCTTGTTAAAGGAGTCAACCGCGTTGATGTGATCTTGTCTATGCATGGGAAAAATTCTATATATACTATCCAACACTTAGCAATTTTTTGCCATTTTCTCACAAACAGGGAAGGAGGTTTTGCAATTTTTAGAGCCCAGAACCTTATAGAGCCCATATCTTTTAAATTTCTTGTCCAATTAACCTTGTTTTTCAAACTTGTAGCTATTGGAGGTAAGCTCTATGTTATGGGGGTCACAAACTTTAGGTTTTTAATGAATTTTTTTTGAATTTTTCTAACTCCCATAAGGTTTAACTAATAAAATAATATTAAAATTGCTAATTTAAGAGAGCTAAACCTTTCCAATGAACTCTGGTAGACATTAAAATGAAATAATAATAAAATAATATTAAAATAATCAAATCTACCATGATCACAACTTAGCCAAGTGTAACTAACCCAAAGAGATAAGGTGCCAAAGTATTCCAAAGTTACACGCCAAACACTAATCCTTGAACATGTTGTGATTATAGATGGCACCAAGACCTAAGCATCTATAGGAAGGAGGACCATCTCAACTAAGGGAGTAGCGAACCAGAACTAGAAGGGGCCAACAAGAACAACCCTAGGAGTAGGCAGTTAAAACCCATGCAACAAGACCTCTTCGGGAGGAGCTCGAAGTGGAATCTATCCATAAGATTCCCTAAGTTGAAATAGAACAATCCCACCAAGATGAGGCACTGGGGGCAAGGCCAAGCCTTGAGGTCACATTGATAGATGCCTACCTTAGGTAAATTCAATCTAGGAATACCCAAAATTTATTTCTCCAAGAGTTGAACTTTGGTACCATCCTAGACTTTACCCTAGAAGATGTCAAAACTCAGCTATAGAGCTCTCCCATGTGGTCCATCATCACTTCCAATGAGGAATGGTACATGGGAGAGACATATCTCTTTTGGAATAATAGGTAGTCAGACACCATTGTGAAGATCAAGGACATTAGTTTTTCCTACTCAGTGGAGGCCATCTCGTAGGCCCTTGGTTAGCCTAAAACTGGGACAAAACTAGTAGAGATCTCTTCACAATAGCACCTAGAGGTCGAAAAGAAGTGGATCCAACGATGCTATGGAGTGAATCACAAGGAGTATGGTGCACTGACAATGGCAAAACATGCCTATTTCAAAATAGCAGCCTACCAACTTAATCCTATGATGAGGCCTAGCAATGTTATAGCCTTCTCTACCCATGCATGCATTTCTTTGAGTAGGAAATTCCCCATCAACCTTCCACAACTGATCTATCTGGAGATAGAGAAATAGTTTAAATAAAATAAACATGGGAGGAAGGCACTCCCCTTTCTATGCTTGATAAGAAAATTGTGCAAAAGGGGAGGAATAATCCAATACTCCAATGATACATTAAGACATACTCTTGCCACCTTTTGGATGGAAATGATGAAAGATAAGGTATCTGCCATTACCATGGAAGAGCAATAGCCACCACCACCATCCATTCATGAAACAATTTTGGAGATGTGTGTTGCCATGGAGCAGATGCAAAAGCTTCAAGAAAAACTCTTGCAACAACAACAAGATGGTTCAAGTAGTGACCCGTCTATCTACCTATCAACCTTGAGCTATTTGAATGAGGTAACTCATACAATAAGTTGGTTGGAGGACATGATGCTAACCTTCTCTGTCCAACGAATGCAGGCACCTACATACTTAAATCCTAATTCTTGAAAGGTAATGGTATCCATTCCAAGATAGTAGTAGTTCCTAGAAATCTCTAGAAATGTTACTACCTTCTTGGTGCACTTGGAGAAGGATGATGGGATAACTGTCTTCGTGATGTAGCACCAAGGTTAGGAAATGATAGCCAAGGTGGTGGTAGATTGAATGGGCAAAGCCCTCAATGTTCCTATGGCATCTGTGCCAGATAGTGCTATAATAAGAGATGTGCAAACATCCATAGGAATGGTTAGTAGGAGATTCAACATGACCTAGTACTAGGAATTGCTGGAATGACTAGTGGAAATCCATTAATTGATTTTGGAGGTTGTTGACCTTGTAGATGACATCACAGCTACTCATTTGATGTTGTTGTAGGTAAGGGAAAAGAGTATCATCATAGAGGCTTAACTTAAAATAGCCAGAGTTGAGAATCAATTCTTGGCTATAGAGGTTTCAAAACTTAGAGCCCACCTTATTGATCCAATGGTACTCAGCCAAGTAGTGACCAGGGATGAAGCTTTTTAGTAGCTTTAGTCCAAACTTCAAGAGGTTGAGTATGCAAAGGAGTCAGTAATCTTTGATAAGTTCTTAGTTGATGCCATAGTCGACAAAATTCAAATGACTTATCAGAGGTGTGTTGAGAGAATGTCATTTTGACCAAGGATAATAATCACCTCAACAATGTTGAGCTGTAAAAAGAGAAAATGGTTGAATATATGAGATAACATCAAGAGTAGGTTGCCAAGGTGACCATGGATTTGAGGAGGTTGGTAGTAAAAAATTATAATCTCTCAATGGAGGAGGTCTCTGCCCTTCACTAGAAATTTGCAATTGAAATTGTCACATGGAAGAATGAGGCCCTTAAATTTGAAAGGGTTAAGGACCACTATATGGACCAAGTCAGCTTGCAAAAGGAAATCAACAAAAAATACATCCAATTGGTGAAGGTGAAGGTGAATGAGATCCTCTAGTAGCTCTAACAAGGAGGTGACATGTGGTAGCCTATCTTTGATGGGCTAAATGCATACAACAAGACAGAAATCCACTTGAAGAAGTTGTAAATCGAAGAGATGAAAAAATACATGAAGATCACATATGTCTAATAAGCAAACTTGGCAATGCTAATTATCTAAAGGTCAAGGTTAGAATTGGAAAAACAAGTGGCCATCTCATACCTCCTATACAAGGTAGAGTTCAAGCATCACAAGGAGACCAAGCAGAAGCTAGAAAAGACAAATGTTGAACTTGATCTCCTCAAGTAGTACTTCACTGATTAGAGTTCAATAGTTGAGAACCTAGCCCAAAGGATGAATGAATACTAGGAACTATAGAGTGTAGTCAAGGTGTTTGATGTTGAATGGAAGTACTATGCAGCCTAGTTTGTTAATGCAAAGAAGTTGTTCCCTACAATGCCCTATCCTTGGGATGTTCCCATACTAGTCCACATTAGTGCTGCTGTGTGGACCATGTATGATCCCAATAGTAAGAAGGAGAAGATCAAAGCATTTCTGGATGCTTTCTAACTTTCATTGGAAGTTGCAATTGCATTTGGATAGCCATAACTATAACCTCAACCATAATAATTATGTGCATCATAGGTAGGAGAAGGTCCTTCGGCACCTTAGGAACCTCCATTGCTTGGGACTGTTTAATTTTCTTCCTCATATTCAAGTTGCCAGAGGAGTTGTGCTGTAAGTTTTTGTCATGATGTTCAATTTTGTTGTCATAAATACCAAATTTTGTAAAGATTGTAAATCCATACACTTGGGCACTTAGTGTTTATTTGAGTTAGTTTGTATATCAGTTAGTTAATAATTCCATACCTTTCAAAAATTTTGTAAAGAGCTTATTCTTGCTTTTGTTCACTTGAGGACAAGTTTTCATTTAGTCATGGGGGTATGATGAGTCATCATTTTTCACCTACATCGACATGATCTTGTTGACACGTGGGTTACTATGTTGACTCATACACATCAACATAGTGTCCAGTATTGCTTATAAATATGCACTCACTAGCCATATTTATGGCATCCATTTATTAGTTACTAGCTAAACACTTGCATTTTTATCTTCCTAGAGTTAAAATATTTTCTAAGTGCTTGTAGTAGGAGTGAGAAGTGTACAACTTTTTATTCAAGAACTGATGTACCTAAGCACCTTGGTGTGAACGGCAGTAAAGATGATCTTTCTTCATAAACCTTGTAGCATTTCAAATTAGCTTATTGTTTACTTTATGCATTTATTATTTAAGCAATTTACTTTAATGCATTTGATTAATTAGTTAACTTTAGATAATTAATATGCATAAGTACAACCATCTTAAGCATATGATTGACCCTTGGTAATCCCAGCAATGCTTAACGCTTGATAACCCAAAAGCGTTGTAATGTGTTCAAGATGTGCATGACAAATGGAAATAGATGCTTATGTTAGGATTAGCTAAGCATTAGTTATTAGATTAATTAAACATTTAATTACTTTATTTTTGGCAGTTAGGAAAATTAAATAAAAAACATAAAAATGATAAAAATCATATGCCTTAATTACACTTAACCATACCTTTGCGCTTTACAAGTGAAATTGAGAAGACAATGATCATGTCCATTAGAATTAGTACTTAGACCTAGTGTATTTAGAGAGCTAAAGTCTATAGAATTTGATCAGATCACTTAGTAAATGCTAGTAATTTGTATGGTAGGACATAGGAACTACTCACTACTCATCAATTGCCAGAGCTCAAAAAAACTACAAAAACTTATCTCTTACTTTGAAATGATAGAATGAAAAATTTTTCTGACTCCCACATGTATATATACTATTTTTATATGAGAAACATTATAGCTACAACATTGTAACTTTGATCTCATATGTCATACAACATCTTAGTTACGATGTCATGCTTGAAAAATTTTGAATTTTTGATTATTTTTCATGGAAAAATTGAGCCAATTGATTAAGTTGGAAGATATAGAGGCTATCTAGAGCTTCCTAAATCGTAAATGATGCTTGGATTTTGAACTTTGATGTTTAAAATTCATAAGGAAGGAATCTTGAGCAACAAAAGTTTATTAGGTGTATATGAAATGGATTAAAATTCTTAACGTATGGACGAATTATAAAACTTGTGGGAAGTAAAATTTGAGTGCTAAAGTATCTTGAAGGTACAAGATGATGTGGAATTAGTCATTAGGTATGAGGTACAAGAGTTATACAAGTGGGTCCTCCCCAAAGTAGGATTCAATCCTTAGTACCCTTGTATAACCATGTCTACAAGTATCCATGGGCACTCAAGGAGTGGAGTGTAGAACATACCTATCTTGCAAAACACACTTGTTAGTTTTACTAGATTGAGAAAATAACACTATATTATGCAAAACTATATAATTATGATTGAATATACCAATGAGATGGAATAGGATTAGAAGAGATTGTAGATATTGGGATGTGAGATGTCTTACCATAGGCGTAATGAACCCTTGTGTGTAATATGTTGTTAAAGTAATCATTAGCCTTTCTACCCAAGATCCAAACCAAGTTCAAACCACTTCCAGTAACATCGCATTGTATCATCCCCAAGATTAACAACCACAAGACTACCATTGTTGCAAAAAGTATTACCACTTGACAATGTAGTCCAAGGAAGGAGTTTATTATTAGTGCACTTTATTTTTCAATTTCTAAGAAGCCTTTTACTTTTAAGCATGGGTAACATCTCTTTCCAGTGACATGGTAAAGTAGCACTTATTGTACTCTTACATCCATTTTCATTAGAACTCAAGAAAATAATACACTCTTAATAACATGATAAGACTCATAGGAGTAGCCCTAAAGAATCAACAAGTTCTCTTGATGTCACACCCTTTTCATTCCCACTTGGTACTTTACTTTTCTATCTAGGCATAATGATCACATGTTTATTTTAATTTTATTGTGAGAAGAATATGATTATGGCCATGGTGAGAACCTTTTAATTTTTGGAAATGAGTGGATGGATGATGTGGTCTCACTGGATATAGAATCAGTCTTTCATGATTTGATAATATAGGAAAATATTCACCTTATTTGGACTACATCTTTCTTTATTCCTTTATACTTTATTAGAAAAATTAATAAGAATATGTACAAGATAATTAAATAAAATCATAGGAAAAATTGAAAAATAGAGAAAGAATTTGAAAAATATCAAAGAACAACATTTGATTAAGAAATGAAAAAGTATAAAAGAATGAAAAGATATAAAAGAATGTGGAAAAGTAATAAGAAAAGTAACAAGTATAACAAAAATTGTATACCACAAAAATGAAAAAATGAAAAAGTTAAAAAGCACTTATTAATTCCTAAGTGAAAATAGGGTATTTCCCCTATGACTGCACTCATTGGCAAGTATTTGGAAAATGGATCCTAGATCTCTTGGATCGTACACTCTAGGCTTCTTATTTATCATTCTTAGTGATTTAGATTTTCATTTATTATCCCATGTGGCATTGATGATAATTGAATTTTGATCTTCTGAGGACATATATCCCATTGGACTTGATAATGTTTCCATTTCAAGAGGTCCAAATATAATCTTTGTTCATTCTTAAATTCAAATTTTGAGTATCCATTTTCAATATCTATTGATGTATGATTATGGTTTAGGATAACCTTGTGTAAGTTCTCAGTTTGGGTCATTTTCTTGGGATAGGAGTTAATAAATGAGTCAAATGTTTCCATGCATGTTTTAGACAATTTTATGTTCTTAGTTGTTAGTCACTAGGTGTCTTTTGGTTTAGTGACTAATGTTTCTTTTCATTCACACACTTATTTCTCAGATCTATTGTAGGTTGGTGTAAGGACTATGTTGATATTTTGAAGTTTCAGTTCACAACTACATCCTTCATTATATTCAGTAATGCATGGAATTATTTTCGTACATATGGTTCCTTACTCATCTTCCTTAGAGATTTTCATGGATAAATCTCTCATTCCTAACGTAGCATCAATTGTGCTAAGCCATGCTCTCCCCATGATGATAGAGAATTCTTTGTTATCATTTTTCACATCAATCATAAGAAAATTTTTTAGATAAGACCATCCATTGATAGTGGTCACCACATCTTCTATTTGTCCCAAGGGAATGGTGACAAATTAATCTACTAGCTCTAACCTTATGTTCACTTCCTTAAGGATTATAGGTTTCATGCTTTGTATGTTTCTTGAGATATCAAGTTAACTCAAGAACTTGAATTTAGTAGAACCTTACATGGTAAATTTCCAACAATTTGTAAGTAAATCAGAGGAATTCTTGGATCTATTCTTTTCTTAGGGAGTGGTCTTGCCTTAATTTAGTCTAATACTATTTCAGTTAACATGATAATTATATGTTCCTGAGTCAATTATTATGAAAGCATAGTATTTGTAGGAGGATTTGTTAGATGAGAAACATGATTCAATAAATTCATAACTCTACCGGCCTTTTCAAGACTTGTATTGAAAAAAGGATGTTTTCTAGATTCTCTTTTAGTGATGCTGGTATGATCTTCTTCCTGCATATTCACTACCCTAGCAACATTTTTTTGTTGTGGTTGTGTTGGCAGTTCTCCCTACATGATTAGTGGTAGTATTGTTGGTAGAGAAGTGGAAGGTTGGTTTGACAAACTGTTGGCACATTTGGCCATTCCATGGAACAGTAAGAGTCATCTTGAACATTATTGTAAGAATAGGAGAATGTGAATATGTTATTTCATATCATTGGTATGGAATTTAGGAGGTGGCCCATAATGAAATAATGGTGTGGAAAACAAAGAATACTAGGAATAATCATGTTGCTACATACAATAGTCCAAATATATATATATATATATATATATTTTTGAAAAAGAAGGAGAGAGGATATACTATCGCAGCATTTCTTTTTAATCTCTCAAGGAGGCAGTGATAAGGTTTGAAGGAATAAACAGTAAAATTTTTAATATGGAGAAATGTTGGTTTGAGCTTAAAAGGTTACCAGGCTGAGAGTCACGAAAATGGAAAAGATACGAGTTACAATTTCTGAAGAAATAAAAACAACAAAACCAAAAAACAGAGATTATTCCATAAACAACGCAGGCCTGTATTCTGAATTTTTCTGTTGAAAACACATTCAAATCGCGACCCTGGTTCAGACGTGCATAACTGCGGAAGGTTTCAGATCCGTAAAAAAATGCAGAAAAAGCAAAAACAAAGTGGCTTTGAAAATGGATAACAAAGGATGGAGAACAGATTGATGAATTCATGGTCGTTTTCTCTGATTAATTTTTCTCCTATTTTCGATTTAACTCCTGTATTTAATGGCCCTTGGATGAAGTTGCAGATTGCATATTGTTTTGTTTCGCCTTCATTTTCTGTGGTTAGAAATTCCACAATAAACATTCAAACATAGCCCAAGCGTCTCCTGTTACAATTGATGGAAAAATAGTACAGAAAAATGTCTGTTCTTTCATCAAATCACGTTTTAACCAAAGCAGCAGAAGTGCAGAACTGCCAACTGCGCGGTGCTTATCACGGCACAGGCGGGCACCAAAAAAAAGAAAAAACCCCTTTGTCGTGGATGCAGCAGCAAAGAAAAAAAATGAAACCCTTGCCCACATGCAGATACAGAATCGCATTTTATTCTTCATCTTCAAATCACCCTCTTCTCTAGCATTGCCACGGCAAAAGTGAGCTCTTCTTCTACACGGCAGTCCGCGTTGGTAGCGTCGCTATTCTACCACCAAATCCTACCCGCCTCAGCACTATTTTTAAACAATTCGGTGAATTTTGTGGTTGTGTGCCCTTGGAGAATATAGAAACAGGGTAATTGCTGCAACAAGATTGAAAATAGAAACAACATCATAACCAGGAACTGATTTCAAAATTTCAGGCGGTGAAAAATGGTAATTACAAATGTCATTTGCCCCTGGAACCTGTAATCTGAAACAGCAACCATGCCCAATGCCGAAGCATTCGATATTGCATACCGATCCACAGAACGAGCAGCAAAGACACAAAGGCACGCTAAGGTAGGTGTATAACTGAATCCGTAGAGCAAGAGATATTTCAACTGATGCTGGAGTTGTAGTTTAATCCATCGCCGAAACTTACCAATAATTTAATTATTCCAAGTGACAGGCTGAAGACTTACCTTTAATTATTCCAAGTCTTAAAACATTCTTAAAATATTAATTTTCAAACATTATTATATATATAAGTTACTACTCATAAATTATTTGCAATATTAATGTTAAACTATTTGTAAAATATTTGTAATATCACATTACATAAAATATCTATAATTTATAATATTTACAAATATTAATGTTAACATAAATTCCTCCTAACTTTATGTATAACTTCCTAACTACATAACTTCCTCCTAACTAAATGGGTAAGTTGTAACCTCACTTGGGAGGAAAGTTGGCTAGGATATTTTGGAATGTAACTACCTTATGAACCTTATAAAAAGGCTTAGGGGTAAGAAGAGGAGGGGTCTCACATATCACACTTGGGAAAAGACACTTGATACATCACACTTTAGAAAGCTACTAGTTAGCACTCGGGCTCTCACTTGAAGACACTTTGAATCTTGGGAGAAGAGCATTTGTAAAGAAGATTGCTTGTAAGATGGCTTGCTAAAGAAAAGATTTCAGCCTCTTTGTCATAGTCCTGTGAGTTATGTTTTATTTTTGTTTTGTTTAAATTGCTTAGCTAGTGGTTTAGATAGTATCATCCTTGGCAAGTAATTTTGGGATTTTTAGATTGCTCTTATTGTTCTTGTTGCCCGATAGAAATTTCTGTTAAAATTTTGCCATAGAAGCGCTTGTGTTTAAAAGCCTTAAGAGAATTTTAGTAGTAAATTTTGTTATTGTGCAACATATAAGAACCGCTATTGGGATCGTTGTAAGAGAGCCTCTGCTTGTAGTCCGTTGAACGATTCAATAGTCAAGAGGGTTCAGAAAATCTTTGGTATTTTGATGGGACCAGAATAGCTTCTTTTTATCTTTAAAGTGAATCTCCGTGGTATTTCAATTGGAAATTGTCAAGTCTTTTGAAGGTTCTGTTGAATGCAATCGTTGACATCTATTATCTAGCCAAAATGGGGTCTCGTACGTGGTAGTTTACGCAGCAATTTTTGGTAGCATAGTAGAATTGTCTTGAAGAAATTGCTTGTTTGAGCCTTGGAAGTTTGAATAATTCATAGATATTGAATTTGGGATAGCTTTATTGCAAAGTGTTTACTCGTGTCATTTTACCTTGTTTAAATATTTGAAGTCCACACAAATCGGCTTTCTTTTCTATCTATTTCCATCAAATCTTGCTCTATTTCTAGTTTTCTTGTGGAACTATCTCTTTCTCTGGGGAAAATTAGGAGTAGATTTGTGGAGTTGTGCTCAAATATTTTTTGCAAAATTTTATTTGTTACAAGTAGGTATTATAAGGATCGCATAGACTAGGTAGTTGAACAAAATAGGAAACTTTCAACAACTCACAGTACTTGGCAAAGTTGGCTGAATCTCTTTAAAGTAAGTCATTTGTAGTTCACACACAAAGCAATTGTTACATTTCACACAACCGCACGCTGCAACAGCACACACACATACTCACATTAACTACTGAGTTTATTTGGAGGTATCTAGGCCTTGGTGTTGCCAGAGATCAGCAGACACATAAATCCTGTTCGAGGACACTCGTTGGCGATCACGTCCCAAACGGTTGCCAACAGTTCTTTTGGCGCTAGAAGGAGGGCTGAAAATTCAGCCTCTAGGTTCATAAGCCTTATAATTTTAGCACATCAACAATTCTTTGTTGCTATAAAGGCTTAAGAAATTAGATACTATTTTCAGTTCATGACCAAGAAGATTGATAGTTTGGAAAGTTTAAAAGGTTCAAAAGATATTCTAGATTCTAAGACTGATTCTTCATTAGGAGAAGAACAAAAGAAAGATTTTGAATTGGGTACAAGTAGTGGAGGGAAAACTAGAAGATCAAGAAGATCACCCATTATATCTGGTTTATCAATTTATAAGAGAAGATCTAGAAAGTCTAAAAGTTCAATTATACAAAGGAATAGGATGGCAAATCCTTGGCAAGGAGTTACACCATTAGGATTTCAAAATTACAATGATATTCCTAAGGTAGTTTACAAATATTTGCCTGAGCCTTTTATTCCTGGAAAGGCTTATTTAGCTGAAAAAT
>MNCI01010532.1:356484-419265 GCA_015680685.1 Gnetum montanum | reverse complement strand
AATCTTGCTCTATTTCTAGTTTTCTTGTGGAACTATCTCTTTCTTTGGGGAAAATTAGGAGTAGATTTGTGGAGTTGCGCTCAAATATTTTTTGCAAAATTTTATTTGTTACAAGTAGGTATTATAAGGATCACATAGACTAGGTAGTTGAACAAAATAGGAAACTTTCAACAACTCACAGTACTTGGCAAAGTTGGCTGAATCTCTTTAAAGTAAGTCATTTGTAGTTCACACACAAAGCAATTGTTACATTTAACACAACCGCACACTGCAATAGCACACACACATACTCACATTAACTACTGAGTTTATTTGGAGGTATCTGGGCCTTGGTGTTGCCAGAGATCAGCAGGCACTTAAATCCTGTTCGAGGACACTCGTTGACGATCACGTCCCAAACGGTCGCCAACACAAACTAGCTACGGGTTAATATGGATAAAATCCATCCTTGAAGTGGTGGGCTTGTAACACTCAAGTGGATAATAATGAGAAGTGTGAACTAAAGCATTACCTAGAGAGATTGGACATTGTACGTAATATCCATAAGGATCTGGTTACCTATATGGATATTGTTTCCTTGGCAATGGCATTGTCCATGCTTGTGGTTGTTTCCATTGTTGCTGGTTGTAGCAATTGAAAATGTCAGTGGTTGGAAACATCGAAAGCTCATCGGTTGGATAGTCTTAACCTCGGATCCGCGTGAGGGCCATGTTGGATAAAATGGAAACAGGGTGCCCTGAACGGTATGGTTAATCAGACAGGAACTTGGTTGGTTTCACTAAACCTTTTGCAAATGTGTAATTTGAAAACAATGTTTATAGTAGAAAATAATAATTATTATATGTAAGGAAACGAAAATGATGTAAAATGAAATGATAAGCAGGAGAATAAAGTAAAATGGAGTTAAGAAATGCATCGCTTCAAGACTATGGCTTTACTTTGTCAAGGTGGATACAATCGGTTACACAATGTTGGGAAGCGCAGAGATCCCAAAAGTAACCAAGACGTTCAAAGCAAGCCACACGTACGCTTGAATGCGGATTCAAGAGCTAACAATGCAAAATGCTACAAAGGCAATAGAAAAGAGCTAATAGAATGCCAAATGGGAATGCCCATTGTTTGATTTTTGTCAACTTGCAAATGTTAACAATGATCCAGATTGCCAACCCGTTAAAATGCCCTTTGAATTGCCAATTTTTCAATTTGCTAACAGATCTTTTAATCGATTTGCCAACTTGCCAACCCTTTGAGCGTTGCTCATCGGGGTATTTATAGGGCTAGGAGCACGCGAGAGATGTAGTTTGGATGCCACGTGTCTTGGACCCACAAGGTGTTGACGTGTCTGTATTGCATGAACATGCAAAGCTGATTGACGAACCTACCACACTACAATTATGCTGTCGAAAATGGAGTGAAGCACACTGATGTAGCACTATTACCTGCTATGTTGTGCCATGCTATGGAGTGTAGCATGTAGGCGTAGCGTACCTGCTTGCTACGTTATGATGCGTCCAACCACCTACTATGCTGTGCTACGTTGTGGAACATAGCGTGGATGCTTGCTATGCTATGCTATGCTATGGCGTAGCCACTAGTTCGAAGAAGAAATTTGTTTTGGAGTTAATTGTATGTGCTAGAAGCCTTTGAAGTGCTTTGGCTGGTTCTGCATGTTGGCTATGCTATGTTATGCTACATAGCGTAGCAGCTGGCCTTAACTGTGACTTGCACTTAAGTCGTAAACTTTTCCATGATGATCATGCTGACAATCTGCAACCTTTATTCTTTGTGATGTGAAGCCTTTGAACTTGCTAATCCTACATTTTGAGATGCCTTTTGTCGTTTTTGCATCATCCCTACATTGTGCTACATTGCGTAGCATAGCATAGTGTAGCAGCCAATGTATCCTGCATTTTGCTTAATCTGCTACTTTTCTAGTAAGAGGAGCTTTGCTGAAGGACTTGAAGTTAAGCAAAGTAATTGGTTTTGAAGGTCGGAGGTGCTTACTGAGTGCAATTGAAATCACTAAGTAAGCTAGGCCTTTCTTTCTTGCTTTTACTATGTTGTGCTATGCTGCGTAGCGTAGCATAGCGTAGCACTTTGTCTTGCAATAGTTCACAGTTGATTGCCTAAAAAACTGTCTCTCGAGGCCTGCTACGCTACATAGCGTAGCAAACTTCTTGAATAGAAAACTTGCCAAACTATTTTGCACCTGAGCACTGCTGGCAACTCCACATGTGGTTTCTGAGTAAACTGTCAGCCAGATGAATTGTCTAGGTGGGCGGCTGAAGAGTCCGTTGGGCCTGTCAACACTAGGTGTAGAAAACTTGCCAAACTAGACATTCTAGACTCAAAGCATCCATTTCCTGCTAAATTTCCATGATGTTGCTTGAATTCTAAGGACTTGGTGAAGCAAGAATGCCTTGAAATTTTTAGGGTGTTTCATTGGTTCCTCTTTGTCGATGTCTAGAGGATGACCCTGAGAGATGCCGACAAAGAATACGAAACACCATGGAAGACAAAATGCTAACATTGCCCTTCGATGATTGCCAAGATGTCACTTAGCTGTGCTTGAGAGTGTTGCATTAGTTATGCCAGGAAAAGGGAAGGGCAAAGCAAAGGGGGAGGGAGGAAGTTCAAGAAATAGTAAAGATGAAACTTAACAGAATCCCTCATCAGAGTGCTTGTGAGGGAGTTGTTTGCGTGGTCATCTTTGTTTTTGCTGACCTTCGATCTCTCATCGGAATGCTTAGAGAGGATGATTGCGAAATAGCTTATGTGCCATTTGTTTGAGGCATGTTTTTTTTTGCGTGAGCTTCACTCTTTTACACTTTTCTTTTGCTATTTTGCCTTTTACATTTGCAAACAACCTTATCGCAGGATAGGTGTTTCTTTCCCATGATGAGTTGTGTTACATCCACATTGGGCTTTAACCTACTTACAGATACTTCCCATGCGGCGAGCTGTGTTACACGCGTCATGGACTTTGTGGTTGAGCATATGGGAGGGATTGACAGGCATCAGGAAAAGCTTGTAAAAGAGGGAAGAGAGTGGATTGTGAGTGTAAGAAATGAGATAAGGTAGGTAAAGGGGAAGGATAGGATGTGCACTCTAAAGTAGCTAAGCTAGTCAAGACTAACACCGTGGAATGATTTAGTGTCTTGCCGCTATGGAGAAATGCACCTCTGATCAACGCCCCTCTAGAATGCACCCTACAAACACAACACAAAGCTAACCAAAAGAAACAACCATGATGCAAAATGAAGGCAAAGGTCTTTCTTGCTTTGAACACTGCTAGAACAATAGATGTTGTTGCTAAGCTGTTCAGTGTCCAAACTAGAAAGGCCAACAATAGTTCTACCAACATCTGTGTGGAGAGGCTGACGCCGAGGTAGCTATGAATTGCTGTGAATGTAGATGCTTAAGAATCCTCGTCCAAGGCAAACATTATGCAATTCAGCTGTGGCATGGGCTACCTAATAGCTAAACGTCTTTTGAGCATGAATAGGGGTGGGGGCTGGAGGAAAAAAATATTGTGGCTGGGCCACAATACTGTTGGAACTTCAGCAGTAGGCGTTGACTAGGAAAGCTATTGCCAGGATGATGAGCTATGGCAGTAGTAGGTCCAGAGGGTCTGTAGGATATCATACGACATCTTTGAAGGATCAACAAGATGCCAAGAGCAGCAGCATTGCATATGTTCTAGAGAATGTTTTCTTGGCGTTGTGAACTGCATTCTGGAAGTGCAACGTCCCATCTCGTGTCGGCATTGTGCACACTTGCTTGCTTGATGAGTCATGATTCATGCTGGGGACATGCCGCGAACCCAGTTTAAGGTCCTAGTAGACCATGATGTGCTGGTTTAAGATCTTAGCAGACCGTGGTGTGCTAGTTTAAGGTCCTAGCAGACTATTGTGCTAGTTTAGAGTCCCAGCAGATTGCTATGCTAGTTTATCGTCATAGCAGATGGTCGCTGTGCTAGTTTAAGGTCTCAGCAGACCATGGTGTGCTAGTTTAAGGTCCTAGCAAACCACCATGCTAGTTTATCATCATAGTGGACAGTTGTTGTGCTGGTTTAAGGTCTCAATAGACCATGCTTCCTTAGTTTTACATCATGGAGGACAATCTGTGCTAGTTTATAGTCATAGCGGACTGTATGTGTGCTAGTTTAAGGTCCTAGTAGACTGTCTGTGCCATTTTAACGTCATGGCAGACTGTTTTGCCAACTTTACATCGTAGCGGATGAGCTTTGCCAATTTTACGTCTTAGCGAATGTGTGCTTACCTTTGCCAGTTTTACGTCATAGTAGACGTTGGTGAAGCTTTGCCAATTTTACGTCATAGCAGACGTTTGCATATCTTCTTCATGCATCAGATGTAGTACAACTTGAGATATGAGTGATTTACCGAATTTTCAAACTCGTTGTCGTCCATGTATGCCAGCTTGAAGGCCTCATTCCCAAAGGCTTTTGTGACCATGTATGGACCTTCCGAGTTTGCTAAGAATTTGTACATATGCTCATAGACAACCTTGAGAATGAGGTCTCCCTTCTGTATTGGCTATTGATGCAAATTTGCATGATTTTTTTGCTGTTGCTTTTTCTGATAATGCTCTATGTGACCCAGTGTTTGTGCACACTCCTCTATTGAGTTGAGGTTGATGATCCTCGACTCATTGTTCTAGGCTTCACTCACGACATTCGATAGGATCATCCGGAGTGATGACACCTACAACTCAAGAGGTAACACCACTTTAGATCCATAAACAAGACTATAAGGTGTCTTACCTATGACAGTCCTGTATGTTGTCTTGTAAGCCCATAGCACATACAGGATTTTCTCATGCCATCGTCTCTTGCTGTTGTTAAGCATTTTCTTTAGCAAGTTGATGATGGACTTGTTTGTAGCCTCTGCTTGTCCATTTTCTTGAGGATAATATGGCAAGGAGAATGATTTTCTAATGCCAAGATTGCTGCAAAAGGTTCAGGTTTCCACACTACTAAACTATGGTCCGTTGTTGGTCACAATAGTCATAGGAAGCCCAAACCTTGTCACAATGTTGTCCTAGATGAAGTGGCAAATCTGCTAAGATGTAGTCTTCCTTAGGGGGATAGCCTCCATCCACTTAGTAAAATACTTAGTGGCAGTTATGATAAAGCTATGCCCTGTAGAATACTTAGGTGTGATAGGTCCTATGATGTCTAGTTCCCATGGCTGGAAAGGCCACGTGATTTGCGTCAGATGTGATTCTGTAGGCAAAACTTGTATAAGATTTGCATATCTTTGGCATGTATCACACGTCTTGACTTTGACTAGACAATCATGCTCCATGTGAGGCCAATAGTACCCTAGACATCTAATTTTTGCAGCCATGGCTCTAGGTGCTATGTGCCCACCACACAGTCCTTCATGTACTTCATTAATAACCTTCTATGCTTTCCCCTAATTTACGCATGCCAGCAATATCCCGTCATAGGAGCGTTTGCATAGGGCATTGTCTCCCATGAGCACATATTGCCGAGCACGCTTACAAATCGTGTCTCTCTAGGCAAATGTCAAATCGTGTGCAAGCTCGCCATGTTGTAGGTAGGCTTTAATGTTGGAGTATCACTCCTATGTATCTGTAGCACTAACAGAGGCTATGTGTACCACCTAAGTGATAGGCTTCATACACTCAGTAATCGAGGTTGGAAAACTTATGAATAAGTGTGGTGACACGTTTAATGTTAGGGTGGCCAGCGCATCTACTATGGAGTTTTCATTGTGTGGCACGTGTTTCACGTTCATTGTTGCAAATTGTTTGATTAGGATTTTCACTAAGTTGCAATAGGGTTGCAGGTGTATAGCCTTGTAGGTGTAGACCTCGGTGATTTGATTCACAAGAAGTTGTAAAATCTCCGTGAATCACTTGGTGTTGTATGCTTAATGCTTGGGCTGCCAAGAGGCCCCTAAGTAACCCCTCGTACTCTGCCACGTTGTTTGTACAAGGGAATGCAAAATGATAAGCGAGAGGTTGCATTTTCCCATAGGGGAATGTAATGACAGTAGCTGCACTACCCCCTTGCACGGTTGAGATGCCGTCGAAATGCAGAGTAGCTTCAAGATGCAACAGGACGACGTTGATAGTGCCAGCATGCTCGTCTGGGAATTCGGGATCTATGATCGCCTGGTCGTCGACAAGTGAGGTCGTAAGTTACGTTGCTATAGCTTGACCTTTCATTGACAATTGGCTCACATAATGCAAATCAAATTTCGCTATTATTGCTTTCCACTGGGCTATCCTACTACTTTCATACAGGTTATTTGTGATAGCCCAGAGTATATTGCTCTTGCAAATAATGTTAATCTTGCTATGAAATAGATAGTATCTCCACTTTTTCAATGCAAACACTAAAGTAAGGTAGTTTCTCTCCACCTCATTGTATTTCGCCTCATACGCTATCAGTGCATGACTTAAGTAGTACACTAGTATCTCAGAACCGTCATCCCATTTCTAAGATAACAGTGCCACGATAGATGTGTCCGAGGTGGCAAGGTAGATGAAGAAAGGTCTATTCCTCTACGGTGGGTAAATGGTTGGGAGGTGTAAAAGGTCTTTTTTCATATCATCAAAGGCTTGTTGGCACTATGGTGTCCATTCGAAGTTAACCCCTTTCTTCAGTAGATGTTGCATGGGGTGTAACTTGTTAGTCAACTTTGCTATAAACCTTCTGATGAACTATACTCTACCTTGTAACCTACGCAATTCCTTAAGATTTTTAGGTGGCACGAAGTTAACGATGGCCTTGACTTTGTTAGGGTCTACTTGTATTCCAACCTCCGATACTACAAACCCTAACATGCATCTAGTTCTTATCCCAAAGACACACTTTTTTGGGTTAAGGCGCAAATTGTGCATCTGGCAACACTTGAGGACTACACTTAGATCATTGGGATGATCAACGGCTTTTTTAGATTTCATTGCTATATCATCCACATAGTCGTTCAACGTTTCTAAAATGTAGTCGCTAAATATGTAAGTCATGGCTTGCTGGTAAGTTACTCCAGCGTTCTTGAGCCCAAAAGGAATCATAGTGCAAAAAAAGGTACCCAAGGGGTCATGAAGGTTGTTGTTAACTGATGCTCTAGGTTGATGCGAATTTGATTGTAGTTGGAAAAATCATCCATAAAGGATAACAAAGCATGAATAGTCATAGTGTCAATGAGTTGATCGATGCTTGGAAGTGGGAAATTGTCTTTGATCGTTGCCTTGTTTAGATCCCGGAAGTCAATACAGATACGTATTCCTCCCATTTTCTTAGAAAATACAACGATGTTAAACACCCATTCCGAATAATCAACTGCCTGGATGAAACCAACCTGATAGAGCTTGGTGATTTCATTCTGTATGGCCAGTGAGATCTATGGTTTAAGTTTGCGAGCCTTTTGGTTAATTGCTTTCATGTGCGGGCCTAAGACGATGTTGTGTTGTATTAGCCTTGGATCTAAACCTGGCATGTCGCTATATGACCATGTAAAGAATTCAATGTTATCTTGCAGAATTTTGGCTACATCTTTGTGTGTGCGAATCTAGGAGAGAACTAAGTTTCAATGTTTTTACCTTCCCCCTAGATGTGATCACAGGCGTTTCAATGAGAAGGTCCTCAGTTACATCCTCAACCTCTAAATCTAGGGCCTGAACCAGATGTTCAAGCTATTCTGGGAATGTTTCTAAGGATGCTATGGTGCTAACTATGGGTGATTCCTAGTCTATTAGCTCTGGGTTCAGTCATCTCGCAAGTTTGCCATATAGCCCTGCTAAAGCTAAAGGTGAAGAGAGATCATGATGGATTTCCATTCTTGCTCAACTTGCCAAAATGAGATGAAAGCATAGTCAAGAGGTACCTATTTGTAATAACTGTGCATAATGAAAATTTGCAAAGTAGCAATGAAATGTGAGTAGTAAAAATAAATGGAAAGTATGCTAGAAAGCTTAAGGTTTACCAATTTAAGGTCGTGGTGAACTGCCTGGAAGTAAAAATGCACAATTGCTAGTGTAAAAATGAAAAAATGCTAATGTAAAAATGTAAAAGTTGCTAGTTTAATGTCTTTGCGGACTGCTAACAGGTTAGAGTATTAGTTTAAGGTCGTTGTGGATTGCCAGAATGTGAAACTTTGAAGGTGCTAGTTTAAGGTCTTTTTGGACTGCCTAGACGTAAAAATGTAAAACTACTAGTATAAAGAATGGAAAGTTGCTAATGTAAAAATGCAAAACTGCTGATGTAAAAATGTGAAACTGCTAGTTTAATGTCATTGCAAACTGTCAGTGAGTAAAAGGTCGAAACTACTAGTTTAAGGTCTTTGTGGACCGCCAACTAGATTGAAACTATGCGTTAGGATCACTAGTTTAAGGTCTTTGTGGACCACCAACGAGATATTTTTGTGAAGGCAAATAGCTAGTTTGAAGCGTGTCAAGGCTTTTCACCGAGGCCTACCTATCTTAATGCGAATAGTGCTACTATGTCGTGGTGGGCATGCTACGTTGTATGGATCACCCCGCATTAATTAGGAAGAGAGAATGACAAGTTTCCTTTTCACCATTGCAGCTATAAATAGGGATTAATCCCTGGTAAACTCATCATTTTCATCGTAATAGTGCAGAGTCCACATTCGGAGTGTAGAGCAATTCTGGCAATAGAGAACAAGGCAGTTTGAAGTAGCAATGAAGGAAGAGTCGACAAGTGGGATGATGGCTCCCAAGAAAGAATGCAAACACCAGGCACTCGCCAAGGTTGACGAAGTGAAAGAAACCCTAGGGCATGTATCGCAGGTGTGCGTCGTGGTACGAGAGGAGACACCGTTGGCCCGGTAGGCTGCTATTCTTCCTATGTTTCCTTATGCCTCTGTTATTGTTTCTACTTTCCTTGTTTTTTTTCCATGATTTTTGTTTTGCAATTTATGTTTTCTATCATCGTGTTGTGATTATTTTGGCCTTTACGCCGTTGCTGTTGCTGTTTTGGCCATGACAGACATACAGATGCTACGCTAAGGCTACATGCCATATCTCTTAGATCACCATCGCTATGGTTGCCATTGCCATAGAGGCTTGGACGATTTGAGCCACTTGGCATGCAAACAACGTAACATGCGATCCTCAAGAGGGTTTGGCAAGGTGTGTGATCTGACGGTGTAACACGTGCTCCGTTATAGCATGATGCTAATTGCTTTGTCAAGTAGATTCGTTGAATGGATGTAATGTATTAAACTTTTGTTTATTTAAAGATTTGTCTTTAGTTTTGTTGTTGCTACGCTAAGCTGACATTACTACGCTATTGCCTTCATATTGTTTGCTACATTATGTGTATGAAGTGAATTGTGCTACGCTATCTATTAAATGCTAATTTTTCCTTACGCTATATTTGAACTCCACTCGAACATGCCATTAACATTTGCTATTTTGTTGTGTAGGGTGGCACTAAGGCTAATCTTGATTATCCTAGAAATAGTAGGGGTCCTATGCTGCATAAGAGAAATAGTGGCCAATGTCCCTATGTCCCATGCACATGTGGGGCAGTAGGTGGTCTGGTTATGAGAAGGAGCGCAGAAATTTCTACAATTTCTCCTCCAGTGCTTCAGTGTGATCATTTGGTGACATTTGGCGGAGGAGGTAGCGGTTGCCATAACAGAAACCCTGTTGCCTGGGGCAAATTGGGGTATTCTGAGATTTTCAATAGATGGAGCAATTAGTAGTGGGTAGGGAGAAGGATCTAGTCAGCACCCAAAAAATTTGAGGTGTTTGGCTTGGATTTGGGAGATGCCCAAGTATAATTGCTACCATCCATACAACACTTTTTTTATTGCACGTCACATGGGAACGTGCTTCCAGAATCCACCAGGAACCATTTATTGTGCTGGCAGGTGAGTTTTATAGCCATGTTTTGCTATGCTATGCAATGTTTACTACACTAGCCAAATGTTAATAGTGTGTTTTTGTTACCAGGTTTTTCATCAATGAGAATGGGCTTCACGGTGATACGAATGTGTTGGCCTTAGCATAGATGGTGCTGCGGGAGTTTTCTTCCACTGAGAATATGCACGTAGGTGTGATAGGCCAATGCGGGGGTGAATACAAAACCTACCCAACCTGGTGTTCCAGACGCTATGAAAGATGCAAGGAGTCTAGTTGGTTGGATGAGGGATGGACACCCTTTAAATCGATTGTTGTTGAAGATGTCTTGGTTGATCTTCCATCGTACCCATCATCGTTTAAACCTGGTAAGCTAAACAGTAAGTTACTACATGTTTGAGTGTCGTTCCTATTTTTTCTACTACTTATGCTTTGCCTAACTTTTTTTTTCTTTTTAATAGATGGAGCAATTAGTAGTGGGCAGGGAGAAGGATCTAGTCAGCACCCAAAAAATTTGAGGTGTTTGGCTTGGATCTGGGAGATGCCCAAGTATAATTGCTACCATCTATACAACACTTTTTTTATTGCACGTCACATGGGAACGTGCTTCCAGAATCCACCAGGAACCGTTTATTGTGCTGGCAGGTGAGTTTTATAGCCATGTTTTGCTACGCTATGCAATGTTTACTACACTAGCCAAATGTTAACAGTGTGTTTTTGTTACCAGGTTTTTCATCAATGAGAATGGGCTTCACGGTGATACGGATGTGTTGGCCTTAGCACAGATGGTGCTGCGGGAGTTTTCTTCCACTGAGAATATGCGCGTAGGTGTGATAGGCCAATGTGGGGGTGAATACAAAACCTACCCAACCTGGTATTCCAGACGCTATGAAAAATGCAAGGAGTCTAGTTGGTTGGATGAGGGATGGACACCCTTTAAATTGATTACTGTTGAAGATGTCTTGGTTGATCTTCCATCGTCCCCATCGAATTACAGTTCCATCATACGAATGTTAAGGGTGCTACCATAGTTGCAAGCCAGAAGGGAGGGGAACTGCAATTCGATGATATGTCGATGGACGATCCCCCCATTATCACCCTCGAGGGTTTTCTGGGTAGGAGCGCTCACATTGTCATTTACGTTACTCATAGCTTTATCGCAATCTATCTCAGTCATTGCTGATGTGTTTGGTTGCATGATAAACACCACTATTAATTCTATAGGACCTCCTCTGACTCACCAAGAACCATGGGCCGAGACCCCCAACAAGCTTACATTCGTGCAAGGGATTGTCGACAACATGATTGGCCATCTTAGACAGGTCGATCCTGAAGTGGGTAAGTAAAGTAGCTATGCTAGGCTCTTTGAGGTTGCTACGCTAGACTTCTTAAGTTGCTAACTTTGCTACACTAGTGTGAATGATGCACTCTTTGTGTGGTTACAGCCTCTTGACTCAAGTCGGACCCTACATGGGAATTGAAAGTCGATGCCCTACCTACATTCCTGCCCGAAGTGGTCGAGGTGCCTCGTTGCATATACGATGAGGCTAAAAAATGTGCTTTGCACTCGGCACGCTCCTTGTGGGAGTGTAGGTGCATCAATGAGGACCTATGGAAATAGGTCCAGAGGGCTGAGAAAGAGAAGGTTGAATTGAGCACCGAAGTGGGAGACCTCCAATCCAAGTATGAGTTTCTCCTAGCTCATGATACCAATGATGGAAGTTGGCGCATGGCTATCGTAGATTATGCCATATATTGGACAGTCATGCGGCACAACAACGAGGCCACCCGAGAGATAATAGAATAGCGGATGCAGATGGACTTGTTGGCTCAGAAGAACTAGGACTGGAAAGATTACAGTTCCAAAGTTTACGAGTGGGGGTAGTCCCAAAAAAACCATAAACACATGTATAAAAAGGAACGTTCCACCTACCGTAAACTATATCGGGATGCTTCAGTGAAGGTGTTTACCTATGAAGCATTCGTGAATGCCATTGGCACTTTTGAAGCTTACAACAAGTTCATTGAGCAAGTAACGGTTAGTGAATATCCTGAATGGGAAGTGGACCTTCCCACAAGTGAGATCGCTACCGCCTCCTTTTCTCCAGGACCGCCGAGATGGACAGCCGTCGAAAAGGAGAAAGCTACTACAGATGTTGAACCAAGTGCTAGGCATTGGGCAAATATCACAGAGGAGGAGGTCTGGCATCACCTTGGGCTCGGTTTGGATCACATACCCTTCAAGGCGGATGCGGGGCCATCTCGGGTTAGTCACTTTCTGCTATGAAAAGGCTTATGCTTTATTCTAGCTTTCATGTGTTGTTCTAGCTGACTACTTCACTTTTACAATGCAGATTCTAGATGAAGACGCAGGGCCCATAGAGGGCAGAAATGAAGAGGTAGAAGAAGATAGTGTAGAGGAAGGTGATATGGAAGGGAATGATGCAAATGTGGAAGGGAATGATGTAGCGGGTGAAGATGATCCATGATGACATAGGGTTTTTGAAATTTTGAACTTTTTGTAAAACTATCGCAAACTTTGTTTGATGGAAAAAATTTTAATGAAAGAAGAAAATTTTGAAAGAAAATTGGTCTTATGTTAGCTTATGCATTATCTATGTGATCAATCTTATGTTATGTTTTAGTTTTTTATGTTTTAGTTTTAGGCCATTTCAGGCCATTGCTAGTTTTAGGCCATTTCAAGCCATGTGTAGTTTTAGGCCATTTCGGGCCATGGGATGGTAGTGTAGTTTTAGGCCATTTCGAGCCATGGCGTAGTAAACAAATGATATGCTAATTATTTAGGAAAAAGCTAATTGGTGTACCTAGCGTAGATGGATAGATGCAAAACAAAAAGGTGGTAAATGTACAAAGAATGCCAACTAGTCAAGAAGCAGTGGGGTTGCTACGCTATGCGTAAATACTTCTTGACCCATCATGGACTGAGCGAGGCGTAAGGTTGAGACACTTTGCTAAGGCATTCGTCTGTATCGTCATCCTCCACTTGGAAGGGCAACTCGGCCCACGCACTTTCTTTTTCTGAGCCGACGCATTGGGCCGACTCCTTTGCTAAGTAGTCAGTGTTGACAGAGATAGGTGCTTCATTCTTAGAGGTTACGACCTTTGAGCCCTATTCCATATCTACGTTGTTGATAGCTTGTGTTGCTACCTCATCGCCATGGATTACCACCTCCCTACCTACATAGGGTAGATGGATCTCCTGATGAATGGGTGAAGAGACAACCCTACGTTGTGCTAACCATGACCTCCCCAAGATTAGGTTAAACCCAGACATCTCTTTGACCATTATGAAAGTTACATTTGTGGGGAACTGGTCCCCTGCAATGAAGTCAATGTGGACCATGCCTTTCACCACGACCCGTGCCCCATTGAATGACTTTAAGCATGACATTGTTGTGGGTCTGATCTGGTTGACCAAACCCAGCTTATCCACAATAGGGAAAGGGATGATGTTTGTAGCATCCCCATCATCAACGTGTACCCTTTGAATCTTATGTTGGCTTACCCGAATTGTAATGAACAGGGGTGTTGTAGTTACCTGACCCTTTTTAGGATCTTCCCTAATGGAGTCATTGCAGAAAGTCAATTGGGATGGCTAAGGGTTTGCAGGCACAAAAGGAAGCATGACCAAGTGGATTCCTTTCTCCTCTGTCGGCATGATCTCATCAACCAAAATTACCGTTAACATATGGAGCAAAGCCTCATGGTGTGCGGTAGATGTCATGATCAGGTCATATAGGCTTAGCATAGTATTTTTCTGTTTCAGAGCTTGCTTGACCTGAGTGAGAGCATTCAAAAGGTCTTGGCCACATTCTTGTTTACTACTTTTCTCCTCTTTTATTCATCCTAGGAGATGAATTTCCTGAGGAGAGACAGTTTCGGGTTTGGGCTCAAACCCTTTTGGGCAGGGTGGCGAAGACTGTGCACACATAGCAACGTTATCTTTTAGCGATGAGGAGGTAGATGCAGGGGGCAAGGACATAGGCTTGGAACTACATGGTGCGGTACTTTCCCTTGATGTCTCACCTGTGAAGTGCATTTCTCATTTCTTAGGACGAGAAGGCTATGAAGCTATCTTATGCGGGGTGGGGGCTGTTGAATGGCTTGGCCCCCTAATAACGAATGGTTCTAGCGGTGTTAGTGTGTGTGGTGGTGAAATTTTGCTTATAGGTGGTGTCGAGGCAGATGCCTAGGGAGGGACTCTTAAGATAAATGGTTGTTGTAGGGCTAGATTAGCCGCTGGTGGTACTAGTGCGCTACGCTGAGGCACACAGACCACAAATGGCTACTGGGGCGATCTAGGATTACTGTCAACGTAGATCGTGTTGATAATGTAACTGACATTGTTGGTGTTGAGAGGATCCATGTAAACATGCAGGGATTGATTCTCGGGACATACTAGGTTACTTTCTTCTAGCACCAGTTTCCTCTAATCGATCATCCTTTGGATGTCTTCTTTCAATGCCATGTAGTAATCCGTGTTGTGACCACACTGTTGATGGTAGTCACAGAATCACTTTAGCTTGAAACCCTTAGGAACTGGGGGCTCATTGGGCAAAGCCAAAGAGGGGTTCCTAAGGAGTTCGTAGTACTGCTGATGTTTCTTGGCTCCTTCCTCTGACATTCGCTTGTGTTGGATGTACCCCGCCGCCAGTAATTGCTTCAAAATATCTGAAGGCTTAACAGGAAATGGGGTATACTTTGAATGATCTTTATGCTCAAAGTTTGGTTTAGGTGGTGCAGATGCTTCAGATGCGGGTGTGGAAGGTTGAGGTGCTTTGCCTTGTTTGGGCATGGGGTTAGTTGTAGGTGTGGCCAGTTTCTTATTATTCTTGTTACTATTGTTGTTATGTTTGGCCTCGTTCGCCACAGCAGCCACTATGGCTATTGCAACCTTACCCTTATCTTTGTTCTTCTTCGTGAAAATATTCTTATATGCAACATAGGCTAGGTCTTTACTTGCCTCAGTCGTGTCCTGTATGCTCTTAGTTTGGGCAAAATCCTGACTAAGAGTGTGTGGAGCGAGATAGTAAAGCTTGGACTTGATAAATTCGTTCACTGCATCCTTAAAGACAGCCAGCAAATGGGCCTCCACGATGGGTTCATGGATTTCATTAAGGGTAGCGCTCCACCACTATATGAACTTCTGAACTAGATCCAATGGGTCTTATTTCATGCCCATTAACTAATCTAGCGTGACTTCTGGCCTCAAGTTATAGTTGAAATGTGTTACAAATTGGGTCAAGAGCTCTTCTAGGGTTGAGATGGAAGAGCGTGGAAGCGTGCAGTACCAATCTAGGGCTTTCCCTGTCAAAGACATGAATGATTGTATGCAGCCATTATTGCAGAAGAAGGAACTTGGACCTGAACGTAACAAGATGTGCATTGGGGTCACCCTCTCCATTGTATTTTGTGAAATGGGGAAGTGACATCCCAAGAGGTAACATTAGCGTAGGGACTACTAGGCTGATGGGATCAGCCTGGTAGAAGTCCATGACTTGTACCATATCAGAACCGATAGCCTTAAGGCATTTTATTTCCTTTGTAAGGGTTTGGATAAGCTGGAATGCTTAATCTAGACCCCTGTGAATGGTGCTGCTTGCACTGTCCACCACCTGGTAGGTGGTGCTATTGGAGCAGCAGTCGAGGGTTGTGCTATGGGGTAGGTCGTTTACGTGGCCGATGGGATAGACTAGAGTCCCATGCTAGGTTGTACCATTTGTGAAACTTGGTGGGCTTGCTAGCTAGCGTACTGGGACATCTTCGATGGTTGCAAAATAATAGGAGAAGTGAATGGGGTCCACCATGTGGACGGGCCTGGACCGGCTGTTGACAGTGGGATAGTTGTAGACACAGGAATGGATGCAGAGACTGCATGCAATTGTGAGGTAAGAATAGTGTGAATGTATGGTAAGGTAGCCATAACAGATGCATGATACACTGAGGGAATAGGTTGGGGAATAGTTTGCAGTAGGGTAGTGGTTGAAAATGAGATAGGGAAATGGGCATGTTGATATGTCGAGGGTGTGGTATGGCTACCCATTGTTGATGTAATCACAAGTTACGATGGCATAGACGTGATCATGAAGGAAATAATGGTAGTGAGTGGGTTTGTCCAGAAAAAAGGGATGGGAGGAATGGTGGCAGGATTAGTTTGATCCCCACCTTTGGTTTGGGAATCCAGTTCCTCTTGCCTGTCCTAGAAAGTCTCATCATGGTGAGACGCCATGTCTCGCTACTCCCCAAGCCTAGTGACCTAGATCAGCTGATCTATGAGCCATCGGTTCATTTGTATTAAGGGGATGGAAATGCTAGGAGTGGGAACAAATTCCCTCCCATCACAGTAAGTGAACTCGAAGTTATGTTTCTCTTCAAGTTCTTGTGCATCTAAGGGTAGGTTTTCCTGCACCTTAGCGTAGAGAAAGTTGTATCACTCATGTTGTTGGGCCAAGCCTTTAGGTGCCTAATTTTGGATCCTATGGGATCAATGTGGCCCCAACACAGGCCTAGGTGGTTGCTTGGCACTCGTAGTGACTTGAATGAGAACAGGAACCTCGAGATTAGCAGTAGCAATAGCGGTAGTTGAGGAAGTCATTGTTGTAAGGCTAAAAGAGGTGTAAACAAGGGAGAAATAGAAGATCTAGCAGTGATCTAAGGCTTTATGTCCTACAAGGTTCCAGAAGAACCGTCGGAGTGATCAATCTATACCACACGGTACGTAAACAACCGCAAAAGGGTGTCAAGTTTATGCTAGTGCATGTTGGGGTATAGAATGCACATAAGACTACTGTAAGACATAGAAAGGGCACTAAATGCCCTCCTTCTAGCACCAGAAAACTGTAGCGACCAAAACCGTTGGTGGCTGAAAACACCGAAAGGTCGTCGGTCGGACAGTCTTAACCCTAGATCCAAGCAAGGGCTGTGCTAGATAAAATGGAAATGGATTGCCCTTAACAGTTTGGTTGATTAGATAGGGACTTGGTCAGTATCATTAAACCTTTTGCAAATGTGTAATTTGAAAATAATGTTTATACCGTAAAATAATAATTATTATATGCGAGGAAATAAAAACGATGTAAAATGCAATGATAAGCAGGAGAATAAAGTAAAATGGAGTTAAGAAATGCATCACTTCAAGACTATGACTTTACTTTGTCAAGGTGGATACAATCGGTTGCGTGATGTTGGGAAGTGCAGAGATCCCAAAAGTAACCAAGACGTTCAAAGCAAGTCACACATACACTTGAACACGGATTCAAGAGCTAACAATGCAAAATGCTACAAAGGCAATAGAAAAGAGCTAATAGAATGCCAAATGGGAATGCCCACTATTTGATTTTTGTCAACTCGCAAATGGTAATAATGATCCAGATTGCCAACCCGTTCAAATGCCCTTTGAATTGCCAATTTTTCAATTTTCTAACAGATCTTTTAATCAATTTGCCAACTTGTCAACCCTTTGAGCTTCGCTCATTGGGGTATTTATAGGGCTAGGAGCACACGAGAGATGCGGTTTGGACATCATGTGTCCTGGACCCACAAGGTGCTGACGTGTCCGTACTACATGAACATGCAAAGCTGATTGATGAACCTGCCACGTTGCAATTACGCTGTCAAAACTAGAGTGAAGCACACTGATGTAGCGCTATTGCCTGCTACATTGTGCCATGTTGTGGAGCATAACATGTAGGCGTAGTGTAGCTACTTGCTATGCTGTGCTACACCCAATCGCCTGCTACGCTGTGCTACATTGTGGAGTGTAGCATGTTAATGTAGCATGGCTGCTTGCTACGTTGTGCTACGCTATGTAGCGTAGCATAGCATAGCCAACATGCAGAACCAGCCAAAGCAATTCAAAGGCTTTCGGCATATCTAATTAACTCCAACATAAATTTCTTCTTCGAACTGGTGGTTATGCTATGCTACACTACAAACATAGCAAGCAGCCATGCTACGCTACATAACGTAGCAAGCAGCCATGCTATGCTAACATGCTACACTCCACAGCGTAGCATAGCGTAGCAGGCGGTTGGGCATAGCACAACGTAGCCAACAGCAACGCTACACCTACATGCTATGCTCCATAGCACAACACAACATAGTAGGCAACAGCGCTACATCAATGTGCTTCACTCCAGTTTTGACAGCGTAATTGCAACGTGGCAAGTTTGTCAATCAGCTTTGCATGTTCATGTAGTACAGACATGTCAATACCTTGTGGGTCTAGGACACATGACGTCCAAACCACATCTCTCGTGTGCTCCTAGCCCTATAAATACCCTGATGAGTGATGCTCAAAGGGTTGGCAAGTTGGCAAATTGATTAAAAGATCTGTTAGCAAATTGGAAAGTTGGCAATTCAAAGGGCATTTGAACAGATTGGAAATCTGGATCATTGTTAACATTTGTGAGTTGACAAAAATCAAACAGTGGGCATTCCCGTTTGGCATTCTATTATCTCTTTTCTATTGCCTTTGTAGCATTTTTCATTGTTAGCTCTTGAATCCGCGTTCAAGCGTACAAGTGGCTTGCTTTGAACATCTTGGTTACTTTTGGGATCTCTGCACTTCCCAGCATCGTGCAACTAATTGTATCTACCTTGACAAAGTAAAGTTGTAGTCTTGAAACAGTTCATTTCTTAACCCCAGTTTACTTTATTCTCTTGCTTATCATTGCATTTTACATCATTTTTGTTTCCTCGCATATAATAATTATTATTTTACGCTATAAACATTGTTTTCAAATTACACGTTTGCAAAAGGTTTAGTGACACCGACCAAGTCCCTGTCTGATCGACCAGACCGTTCAAGGCACCCCATTTCTATTTTATCCAGCATGGCCCTTACATAGATTCGATTTTAAGATTGTCCGACAGACGACCTTTTGGTGTTTCCAGCCATTGACATTTTCGATTGCTACACTGGTATTGCTCTTGCAATTGAGGATAGGCTCCACTTGGGTAGTAGGTTGGCTAGAAGGGTTTTCTGAGATTACCCTAAGGATAAGGTAATCATCTTGGCATTTTCTTTTTCACAATTATCAAATTGAGTGCATATGCCCCATACTCTTGCAAGTGAACCATGACAGGGCAACATCCCTTAGGATGTTCATACTGGCATACCTTGCATCATTCTTCTTCTTTTGAACTAGAGTCCATACATTCCTCAACTGTAGAAACTTTTCCTTTCTATTTATAACTTTCTTGTCCATGATCTCTTCTTTTTTTTTCTTATCTTTTCCTTTGTTGAATGCTTGTTCAATCCTTCCTTCTACTATCTTAAGAGTTGTAACAAACTTCTCATCCACATCTTCTCTACCTTTGTTGCTATATCATTAACTAATTTCTAGATTAATAGAGTTTTATTCTAAATTACATCCTTTAAGGTTTCTTTTTCCTGCTTTTCATACATTTGAATATCTCTTTTTCTTATTGATGAATCTCAATTATACTCTTTGGTTGATTCCCTCTTCTTTAATTCTCCTTCCTCTTTTGCCACTTGGTCTATTAACCTTTGAATATGATGGCTAGTCATTGCTAATAATCTTCCCTGGACATGGATCCCAAGGGTTTCTCTGGTTTTGTTTCTTAACCCATCAATAATGTGTCTAAGTTGTTTCCTCTGTAAGAATCCATGACTCGAGCATCTATGCAAAAACGAATAATATATATCCACTGCCACATCAAGAGATTCATGTGTCACTTTCTTCCATCCCTGGATTTGATTTCTTAGGTTAGAAACTCTTGAGTAAGTCCAATACTTATTATTAAAGAGCTCGAGCATGATGCTCCATCTTCTAATTGATTCTATTTCTAATGATATGTATAAGCTCTTTGCCTCCTTGATGAGTATTCTAGGAAACAACTTTAATTTCTGCCAATCACTTTTAATGTTTTAGAGGGCATAGGCATCATGGAATGCTTAAAGGTGATGTTTTCAATCTATGTTATATCCACCTTCAAATTTAGGACTATTATTCATGTCTAGTCACTTGATGTGACTATCCCTTACATGCCTAGTTGGAATATACAGTACTTCCCTTATATTTATCATACTCTAAGTGGATAGTAGGTGTTCTTCATAGTTGTCAGGTTCATAGGCTTTATTATAGTGGAGACCCCTCCAATGCTCATAAAGCTCTCTATTCTAATGCCTATTTCTATCTCTTTGCCATTCATAATCTTCTTATTCATCCTTAGGATACCTTCTTTTATATTGATCTCTCTCATAATCTCTTCATCCTTCCCTTTCATGGTCTCTTGATCTACATTCCTTCTTATTAGGCTCAACAAATGAACACGAGGAGAAAGATGAAGTAATTGGAGAATGATGTTGGTTGGTTTTTCTTTTGTGACTTCATGATTCATCATCTTTTGGTTCTATAAAAGCTATCGGCCTTAAGCTTTGTCTATGTCTAAATTCTTTGGTATTTCTTCCAAGGTCCTCTACTAGAATCAACTTTAAGTTTGTGTTGGTAAGATCTTCAGTATGTATTACTGATGTCTAGGAGTGAGATCCATGAGAGATGATTGGTAGGTACCCCTACTTCCAACCATATGAATCACAAGTGTTCATGCACACTCTAGTTGAACTTCATGGATGGGACTAGTTATGGCATCTAAATTGTTAAGCATTAATCGTAGGACATTGTCTTTCCACTTAAACTAGTGGTAGCTTTGTCACGTATGGTTTAGTCCAAAGTGAGGCATATGATAATTGATGCTATTACGCCCTAATTACTCCTAGTGATAAACATAATTGAGAATGAAATTTAATCCTAAATCTAAGTAATAATAGTAATGCAAATCTACTCTAGCCTAAAGTAATGAACATCTCGTCTTGGCTTACCATACATGTCTTGGGCTTATGCAACTGTTATTGGGTTACCAAGCATTATGCTACTGGGCGAACTAGGCAATAATACTACTGGGATTACTAAACAATTACACTCCAACACTTGAAACCAGCCATACTCATTCTGCTTTACTAATGAACAAGTAAAATACTTGGAAATGTAAATGATTAAACTAATAAAACAATAAAAACTATGCTAAGTAAAAAAATAAAACTAAGCAGATGTAGCAATGATGAAAAGCAATCTTGATCTTTATTTTTGGTCATGAACTGTGCCCAAGTACACTTTACTTAAATAAAGATTTTGTACAACTACTCAACACCACACTATGGGCATTCACTCTATTGCTAAAACTATGAAATGAAATTGCAAGAATCTACCTAAGGGTGGAATGAGACTTATGTGGATTCGTGCATCTAAGTGTTGTATTTATATGCTACACATATCTTGCGATATCGTTTCTATGATAACATAGCATGTGCTACGATATTGTTGGTGGACAAAAATTAACTTTATCAAATAGATGCAACATCACATCTACATCATCATAGATGCGATGTAGCATCTATGACATAGCAACCAACTAAGACACACTGATAGGGATGTTATAATGTAGATGCCATGTAGCATCTATGACATAGCATTTATGATATATCAGCCAATTGATGATTCATCAATGACTTTGATAAAACTTTTCAGCTTAGAATGAAGTATCTTTTCTTTCTTCCAGGATAACTCTCTAAGGTACTTTCTTTCCCTGATCATGTTCATGTTGCACCCCATGATAGCATTCCTTCTTGCTTGAGCCTTTGTTGGCTGGTATGGCCTTATCATGTCCTTTGTGACTTGATAGCCTTCCTATTCATGACTTAGGTTGGTCTTCATGAGGGCTACTTGAAATATTAATGGTACTAAATGTTTTGGTGGTAGAACTATGTTGCCCTGCAAGTCTTTCCATTTAAGTTATTCATCCTAACAAAGAATAAATGTAAAATTAGGGTAGTATGGGTTAATATGAGCATATGAAATCCTTGTTTTCATCGGTGCACTTTTGTCTTCTTCATCATGATTTTTTTCATGACCTTTTTGTGTCTCTTTAGGAGGTGATAACTTCTCTTTAAGTGTTAAAGCCATGTTGTGTTTTTGACTCTTTAGGTGTGTGTGTGTGTGTGTGTGTGTGTGTGTTAAAGGATTAGTTAAAATATGAAGGATAAAATTTTATAATTTGTGATACAACAAACTCTATAAGATCAACTACTTAAGCAAACATTAACACATCCTTGGCAATGGCACCAATGATGAGTGGTGGCATATCTAAATACTCTACCATACAAGTCAAAAGTGTTCACGTGTGACTAGATTGTAATCTATGGATGAACAATGTAATTATGCTAGGAGTTTAGATTAAGTTCACGATCATTTTCTTCTCACTTTGAGTTAGTAAAATCTGAATGTATGGTTTGACTCATAGTGAGGCATATGATATATGATATTGGAAAGCTCAAATTACTCCTAGTGGTAAATATTATTGAAAATGGAATTAAAGTCTATGTCTAAGTAATATCGAAATGGAAATCTATTCTATCCTAGAGTGATGAGTATCTAGTCCTAGCTTGTCAATCACGGCTTAGGCTTATGTAATTGTTACTAGGATTACCAAGTGGAATCACTACTGAGCAAATCAAGCAAAACCACTACTAGGTTACCAAATAATTACACTTAAATGCTTAAAACCAATCATACTTATTCTGCTTAACTAATGAGCATGAAAAGTAAAATACTTTGGAAATGTAAAGTTTAAGCTAAGTAAATAGGAAAATTATGCTAAGTTAACAAAAAACATAAAAGAAGGGAATGCTACAATGATGTAAAACGTTATTGATCTTTATTTTCAAACATGAACCATGCCCAAGAACAATTCACTCGAATAAATTCTTCATTCAATTGGTTAACACCACACTGTGGGCATTCACTCTATTACTAAGACTATGAAATAAAACAACAAGAGTTTTGGTAAGGGTTGGTAAAGATTGTTATTTCTTATGTGCTCAACTGTTAGTATTTATAGGGCTGCACAACTCCCAAGACATTGTATCAATGATGACATAGCATGAGCTATGGTATCATAGCTACAGTATCATTAATACAATAGTGCACTTGAGAAAAAATGGATTTATCACTCCTTTATATATGTATTGAATCACTTTAATATATTTATAGGGTTTGGTTTTTACTTCACAAGGCCCACCAAGTAATATATATCTAGGCACTATGTCATATGCTTTTCCCAAGTCAATGAAGATCATATCAAGATTTTTTCTATATTTTCTAAATTTCTCCATCAATTATCATCTCAAGAAAATTAGCCTCTATAGTAGATCTCCTTGGCATAAATATACATTTATTTTCTGATACTATTGATTCAAGTTTGAGATGTTGCTCTATGACTCTCTTCTAAAGCTTCATAATGTGGCTCATTAGCTTGATCCCTTTATAGTTTGCACAATTTTGTATGTTTCCTTTATTTTTGTAAATGGATAAAACCATGCTTTTTATCTAATTTTTGGGTATTTCTTAATTCTTTAAAATTTTGTTAAATAAGTGTATTAACCAAGAAACTTTTGTATCTCCAAATGCTTCCAAGCCTTTATAGGAATATTATCTAGTCCAACAACTTTCAATTTTTTATTTTTAATAAGGCTATCTTCACCTTAGAGAAGGAATGTTTATTAATCAAACCAAAATTTGGTTCTTCTTCTTAGATGTCTTCTTATTGGAATTCTTCATTTAATAATTCTTGAAAATAAATGTTCTGCCTATTCAAAGTTTCATTATCTTTTACCAAAATTCTTTCATCGACTTCTTTGATGTAATTGACATGATCAATATACTTACATTTTCTGATTTTTGCCAATTTATAAATAAATTTTTTCCTTCTTTTATTCCTAATTTCTCATAAAAGCTATCCAAGACCTTATATTTGGCTTTGGCTACTACTATAGTTGCCTCCTTTTCCCCCATTTTATATATAAAACTATTTTCTTGGCTATCGCTTTGCTGTCATTCCTTAAAGCACTTTTTCTTATTTTGAATAGTGTATTGCACTTCATTAGTCCACCATCATCTCCTTTGGGATTTAATTTTCACCTTTTGTTTCATCCAAAATGTCATTTTCTATATTCTAAATGCAACTTTCTATCTAGCCCCAAATTAAATTTGCAGAGTAATCCCAATTACAGGTGCTTTCATGAAGAAATTTTTCTTTGAACAAGATGATGTTATCTTCTTTCAAATTCCATTATTTTATGCATTTAGTCCCTTTTCTCGTGTTACCTTTAAAGCTTTGTATACCTAAATCTATAACTATTAGTTGATGCTAAGTTGCAAGACACTTGATAATATCATTTCCAAGCATAAGTTTAATGCCCATAATTTGATCACCATGGTGATATATTTGTACCACTTATATCTTTAACAAATTTATCAATGATGATGCCCACTCCATTTCCGTGATTTTCTTTTTCTGAGTAGAATAGTTTGTAACCCTGGCCTAAACCTCTAGCTTTCTCCCCTTTCCATCTTATTTTTTAGAGGTAGGCACTATAGATTCTTTCTCTTTTCATGGTGTTAATAATTTCAAACATCTTTTTATTAAGAGTGCTAATGTTCTAGGTTGCCAACTAAAATGTTTGTCACTAGACTTGCTTCTTTACCTATACTCATCCTTAATATGGAAACCCTTATCTACTTTTACCAATATCTAGATGAAAATGTTGTGTGTTATTTGTGAAGGATGCCTTAGCAAGCCCTTGCCCATTTTCTATAGCAACTGAGACCTATGACTATAGTGCATCACTTCTAGGAAATGCCTTAGCGTATGCAAAATCTAAAAAAGAACTCATGCATGAAATTTGACAAGGCTTTACAACTGGCTACCAACCTAATGCTAACACTCCTTTTGTATCTACACTTAGGACTGGCATTGGTAGAAAAATTTATAGCCAATGTGATGAGCAGCAGGTACCCCTTACACCCAACCATATGAATTACAAGCATTTATATGCAATCCAATTAAATTTTGTGGATGGGACTAGTTTTGCATCTAGATCAATAAGTATTGATTGCAGTTCATTGTCTTCCCACTTGGACTAGTGGTGGCTTTATCATGTATGGTTTAGTCCAAAGTGAGGCATATGATGGTTGATGTTGTTTTGTCTTTATGATACTTTTAATGATAATAGAAAAATTAATTATTTAGTCTAATTAATGATAGAAAGATAAAGTCTAAACTAGCCTATGGGCGATGAGTGTCCATTCCTAGCTTTTCATACACATCCTCAACCCACGTATCCACTACTGGGATTAAAAAGTGTTATGCTAGTAGGCAAACCAAGCAATAATGCTGCTAGGATTACCAAGCGAATATGCATTTACACTCCAAATTGGTCGCATTGCCAATTGATTAATATACATGAAAATGTAAATATTAAGTAAGTACATGGAATATAAATTGCATCAAAAGTAAATTTAATCTAAGTCAAAGTGCTACAATAAATAAGACTTAATCTCAATCTTATTATAGTTCATGGAATGTGTTCAAGTACATTGCCACTTGAATTAGACATCATACAATTGACTTATATCCACATTGCGGGCACTCACTAACTATTCTCTAAGACTATAGAATAAAACTATAGGAGTTCAACTACTCTATTAACAAGAAAATGCAAAATACATAGTAGGGTCACATGTATTTATAGGTGAAAACATACACTGCATCAATGTGTATGCGTTGATGGGATCATGTGGACAGGGCTACATTGATGCATACCCATTGACGTAGCTACAATATCACATCTATAACATCATAGATGCCATGTAGCATCTACGATGTAGTAGCCAACTGAGACACATTGACAAGGATGCTACAATGTAGATGCAATGTAGCATCTATGATATCTCAGCCAACTTATGCTTCATCACAATGCAACATTTCTTTTAACCATATTCCAATTGACTATTATTACTACATTATCTAAAAGATTAAAAATTGTATCCATAACTAATCCACTTTAATTGCATGATATGTAGGTAAATCTTTAATTCACTCTTCTACTTTATCAATAAAAATGTCAAAAAAAGTTTGTGAAAGAGGGATAGCCTTACTTTACTTCTATATTACTATAAAACTGACAAGATTATGTAGTTTGTTTATCTTTTAATTCAAATATTATTTCTTTATATAAATTTTGGATTACATTGAGTAAATTAAAATCAACATTAAGTTTGACAAGTCTATTACATTATTGTTCTCTCTCAACAAGTCAAAAGCTTTAGTAAGATCTATGAAGCAAATAAATATTTTACCTTATTTGCTCCTTGTTCAATGCAATGTATAAGAGTAACCAAATGATCTAGTGTAGAATGTTTTTTTTTCATAATTCTACTTTTGAAATAGAACGTAAATTATTTCCTTCTACTCAAAATCCCAATTTTCTCTCTCAAAATGAGACTTAAGTAGTTTAGCTATATATTTATGATATATATCTATTATTTGGCTAAAATAATCTTTTTCTTCTTCAAATTAATGAAATCCTAGAATTGATTCATTGACAATTGATTTTCATGTTAAAAAAATGAAAATTAGTTTATGAAAATTGTCTCTTTTCAATGAAAATAATAATTTTCATGAAAAAGCTCAAAACAATTTTCTAAACTAGTTACTGAAACACCACAAAATTTTGAGCTCGATACTTCCCCAGCAAGAAGCAGGTCTCTGGGACCCACGAACAACCACAGCTACATTTGGTGTCGCACATTGCAACTTTGGGAATCAAAAGGCTTAATTTTCACTAAGTGTGCAGTACCAGCGTATACGCCTAGCATCAATAGCGTATACGCCTAGCGTAGACATCCCACTTACACGCCCGATGTACAAGCCCCACTTGTACGCTCGGTAGGTACCACAGACGCATACGCCCGACGATGAAGTCTCAATGACAAAATGAAGACAGCATCGAAGAGCAAGAATTGAAGCAAGTCGGCAGCTGTCAACATATACGCCCGGCATATACGCCCAGCCATTGTCAGCGTGTACGCCCAGCGTCCATAGCATCTCCACCCAAGTTCACACACGCCCAGCACGTCCAGCGTATATGCCCAGCGTGTACCCTAGCTTGATGTAGCATATACGCCCCTCGTATACTCCCAGTAGATGTAATATGTTGTATATTTGTAAATTGTATGCAGTCGGTCAACGTGCCACGCGTCTCCTAACCGGAGTCTAGCGTAACAACCGGTATAAAAACCCCACTTTTCCACTTCACCCCAAAAAAAACGGTTGGCAAACATCCCAGAGCATACCAGAGACATTTACGCTACGCACCAGAGCTAAAACCCTCTTACACTGGAAAGCCCTGTACGTCGTGCACACAGTCTCTATGCTCTGCCTACTGTGCGAACCCGCCGAGTCATCCCTGCATCCACCGGGGCTTTTCGTCCGCCTTGTGTTCATCACAACTGCGTTAGACCGATGCACTATACCTTGACTCTGTAATACCATTGTTTACAGTTTACGCTAATTTCTTGCATGTGTTCTGCTTACAATCGTTTACATTTACGCCCTGTTCATATTTGCTACGTCGTTTACGCTCTCGTTTACGCCTGTTTACGCCGTTTACGCATAACCCAACGTATAGCACTTCGGCATACATGCGGGTAAATCCTTGTCTGATCCGCGTGCGGACCACCCAAGGTACTCGACCTTCGTGCATTTCAGCTCGCCCTCAGGCGAAGGCAAGGTCTTCTGTGTGCGTCCTGCGATCCCACGGTCTCTGTTTCCTTCCAGCCGGTGATCAACAATTTCAGGCAGTACAAAAATTGGCGCTAGAAGGAAGGCCTGTTAAAAACCTCGCTCACAAACTTCTCAGCGTCTACGCCGCCAACCACACACCATTTCCTGCTAAAACCTCAGCCCCGTCTGAAAACCTTGCCTACACGCTCCCCAGTGTCTACGCTCATCAACGTTTTCGCTGCCCTGTCTCGAACTCTCTACAAGTCTTTCAGCATATACGCTACCAACTTCACGTGGATTATCCATAGAAACCCCAGCATCTACGCAGCCTAGCCTGAAAACTCATCCTGCAAACTGTCCAGCATCTATGTTGTTCAGTATTTACGTTGTTCCTGTTAAAACTTAGCCATAAAACCGCATTCTCTACGCTGTCTTATTTTACGCCTAAGCCTTGTTTACACTGTACTTTGTCTTTACACTGTACTCTATTTTACGCTGTGCCTGTTATACGCTAAGCCTTGTTTTACGCTGAACTTTGTTTTACGTTGTACTCTATTTTACGCTCTATCCTGTTTACACTGTACTTTGTTTTATGCTGCACTTTTTTTACGCCAAAGCAGTAGACGCTGCCTAGTGTATACGCTGCGCTCCTTACGCTGTATACGCTGTCTACGCTGATGCCATACGCCGAACGTTGAAGCGTATACGCTGCACTTTGTCGCCTAGTTTACGCTATACCAAGTACACTAATTTTGCTCCTCTACCCCGTGTCATACCCTTAACAATTCACCATGAACCTCGTGAACACTACCGCTACAACAGCTTAAGTAACCGACGTCGTGGACACCATGGCTGTTCAATAGCCTGTCACGCAACACTCGGGAGTGCAACCCACCATGGGGCCCCGTCAGTCCCTAAGGTTGCAAGGAAGAGACCCGGCCTCCAACATTATAACCCAGGATCAGTATAATTTCATATGCATTAAGATACAAGCTGGCCTGGCTGTAGACCGAGCCGAACTGGATGTAAAGAGGCAGTTCAAACTCTTTTACAGAGGGGGACGCGAGTTCATCCCCTCACCGTATGACGTCATCCCTCTTCCAGAGCAGTATTCGGAGCTCGTCACATAGCTCCTCCTGCAAAGGAGACACTCGTTGGATCAGCCTACACTAGAGTCCCAACTAGAGGAAGAGGATGAATTTGCCGCTCAATCTAAACAAGAGGATTCTTACCACACTCTGAGTTCGCAAGCACATGTTAACCCCATTTTTCATCCCAGTACAGGGGAGATCATGCCCCTCCAACCCCTCAGACTAACTCACACACAAATGCCTCCATCGCACACATCCTCATTTGTTCATGTGCCACCTCCAACTGATCCGCAATTCAGCACGCTCCCTCTCACCATCATCCCCGATGCAGCAGCCGACCCATCTTCACAAGCACTGCCCCCTCACAATAGCATGGGAGAGACACTCCCACCTCAAGTGATAGGGATGCCACACGTGATACCGGCATCCACATCTGCTCACTACATCCCGCACATTCAAACGCATACAGCCCCTTCTACCGCCGTAACCCAATAGGGGGTCCCTCCACAAAACGTAGCTGGACAACGGGTAACAATAGGCGCTCAACCACAGTAACATCAACCTCCTCATTATAACATACCACCCCATATGGTTCAACCAGCCAATGTTCCCCCAGTACAGCCACCACCACAGCAACCACAGCCTTTCCCCTATCACGTGCCACAATTACAACCCCCGGCCGCACAACTTTCGGCCTTTCAACCCACCATCCAATAGTCTAACCCGTATAATATAGCACAACCTCAAGCTTCCATGTTGCCGAGTGCCCAAGATTGGGCAGATGCCAAAAAACTGATGCAAGAGTTAACTGATGAGGTGAAACGCCTCAAAACAGCCACCGACGAAGAGCTGAAGGTAGTGGATTTCTACTACGATGATCCCATCAGCTCATCTGTCCCACCCTTAACCTTTCCCAAAGGTGTCTCCTTACCAACACTAACCAAGTATAATGGGGAGACGGACCCCAATGCACATCTCATAACGTTTAGGCTAGAATGCGCGCTACTCAAGGCATGGCCCCATTCCATTCTCCGAGTGTTCCCCATGTCCCTCGCAGGGAGGGCACTTAACTGGTATCGAGTCCTACCAAGGAATTCCATCTTCTCCTTGGAAGACTTATTACACCAGTTCGTGACTCGGTTCAAGTACAACTTGAAACCCAAGGCCACCCTGGACAGCCTCATACAGGTCAAGCAAGCACCGCTTGAACCTGTGCAGAAATTTATCCAGAGCTAGAGCGTCGCCCTCAACGAGTTGCACGAGCCAATTTCCCAAACATACTTGCTCATGATCCTAAAGGGAGCTATTAACGATTTATTTAAATCCAAGCTGTATTACCTTAACGCACGTAATCTTAACCAGGCTTTTGTACAAATTAAGAATATAGAGGAAGCGCCCAAAACAACCATGACCCTGCATACCTAGCCTTCAGGAACCAACACACTAAAAAAGATAAAGAGAAGGCTAAGAAAACCATAGCAGCAATAGCAGGCGTGCAACAAGCAAACATGACACACCAAAATAAACCACCTGCAACCCCTACTAACTACAATAAACCAGTTCCCACAGCCACGCCAGAATCATCATCATCGCAAAACCCAACAACGAACCGTACGCGAAACTTCTAGAGGAANTGAAGGCTGGGATGATGAAACATAAACAGTTGTCCCCCGCAGCCATCCAGAGACATGACCGATTTTGCCAACTCGTTCAGAACCCAAGTTTAGCAACGCCGGATGAGCCTCCCATACCCAAAGGCTTCAAAATGGATCGCTTTTGCGACTACCATCAATGAAATGGGCACAGTACAAATTACTGTTTCACCTTGAAATAGGATATTCAGCGGATGATCGATGAAGGCCAAATCACGTTTGACGAGGCCAACCCGGTCCAACCGCAGAATCAAGCTATGGGGGTGTACAAAGACCCCCTGAACACCAAAGAGGTGCCATACATCATTAATACAATCTACCTGGATGATGATTCCGAAGCACCCAACATTAACACTGTCTATCCCCAATATAGACAGGAAACACCTAATAGGTCGTTCGTAGTTCAAATTCCCCCTGCTGTGTCCACGCCCACGCCTAACACCATCACACGGGACAAACCGTATGTAGTGCATGTCCCTCCCATTATCCCCTCAAATGCATCAACCCTTCATACTCAGCCTACCCCTTTCGTAGTCCGGGTACCACCCGTGGTCGCAACAGCGGAGGTCCAACCTCCACCAAAACCAACTCCATATGTCGTTAGGATACCCGAAGCTCCTAATGATTACCAAACCTCCATCTCACGAGCGCCAAGCCAACCCAGCCCCTACGTCATTAGGGTCCCTGGCTAGCCTTCTAACCAGTCATCTCCAACGGCACAACCGCAACCCCGCCCAACTCCGTATGTGGTGCGAATCTCAGGGCAGCCCGAGGCTCCAAGACCAGCTCCACCTCCACGCCACACATGAGAACGCCTAGCAGATAGGCTTACACGTGAACGTGTGGAGAAGGAATGCCAACGGTTAGCTCTGGGGCCACCTAAGCCCATTCCACTTAACTCTGTGCCTATGTCGTCGCCCAACAACCAATCAGACGTAGGTAATGAAGGCGAATCATCTGAAAAACATGAACTGCTTAAAACGACAGCTTCGAACAAAAATGACAAACCAACAAAACATGAAATAAAACTGTTGGGCCTAATGGACCTTGTTATCATTGATAAAAATGCTCCAAATAGTAAAGATTTAGCAACGGCCTTGACACAAGTCACCCAAGCATTGAAGCAAAAGAACACTTCGTTAAGCTTGTATGACTTGGTGTTAACATCCCAGACACATCGAGAAGCTTTGGTACGTATGTTAACGTCAATCTCGGTAAGTGAGGATTTACCCCCAAATGAACCCTCCATTCATGCGGTGATGTACTCGCCTCACGGGACAACTCTTAAATCATTAAGCTTCCATGACGACAATATTAAGGTGGACAAGAAAACAGGGGAAATAACAACAGCCCCCATGTTCATAACAATACGTATCAACTAGTTCAAGATACCTAGGGTCCACGTAGACGATGGAGCCACAACAAATGTTGTACCATATCCCATCATTGAACAATTGGGGCTTACTAAATTAATTAAACCAACCACAACTACATGTTTAAAGTCATTCAGCGGGTCACGCGTAATGGTAAAAGGCACAATAACCTTAGATTTCATAGCGGGAGACCAATTCCCTACATCTGCCGACTTCCTAGTAGTTGATGAGATGCCAGGGTTTAACCTAATATTGGGAAGGCCCTGGTTGGCCCAACTGAGAGCTGTCTCCTCCCCTGTACACCAGGAGATCCACCTACCTTATGAAGGCAGTGAAATCATTATACACGGGGAAGCCGCTATGCCTATTATCTCATCACACGTGGACGTGGACCAAGGCTCGGAGGTTGAACTTGAAGAGTCTAAACGAAATGATAAAAATGCACATCCACCGGTAAGCAATAAGCCTTCGAACATAGAACAAGAGCTTCCTAAAACAGAAACACCCACGTCTGATGCTGTACATACAACTTCTCAAGTGGAAAATAACATGGAACCCCCACTAACTATCGAAACATCTGAAAACACTGACACGGAAGCCATTCCATCAGACGTCCCTTGGGCTGAATTACCATTCAATGTGATTAGTGAAGGGGACGCTGAATACAGAATCATACCCATTAACACATCACCTAACATTAAAAGGAAGAAAATCAAAAAACTATTACAATAATATCGACACTTCAGTTCAAAACGACGTTAAACTATAACATGTCTGAAACGATGTTAAACTACAACTCGTCTGAAATGACACTAAACTATGATAAACCGAAAAAAAAATAAAAAACATTATTATTACTAAACTACTCTCCCTGTCCGAAATGACGTTAAACTATCATGTCCACAAAGACGTAAAACTAGCCATGATCAGCAATGATCGGTCAACAGAAAAAAATCCGCCCGTGTCATTCAAAATATCCCTCGTTTACGACTAGGGCCCGAAATGGCCTTAAACTAGTTCATGCGCGTATACTTCATTCTCCTTTTTTTCAGCATTTACAATCACATCTCTGCTTTACATTTAAAACAAAACAAAAAAATAAGCCAAAACATTTTTCATTGCTGTGTCGTGTTTACAATTAAGTTCAAAACCAACAAAAAAAATTCTTACATGCAATGTTGTACAATTACGAGTGTCAACTATTTTCGTCCATCTCAAAATTTTCAAGTTACAATTTTTGTATCAATCTGAGTAAAAAAAAACAACAAAAAATTAAAAAATCCTAAGCATTCGGGACGAGAGGATCGTCTCCTTTGGATCCACCAGCATCAAGGGCCCCTGCTCCACTGGGGCTGACTTCTTGAGCATCATTGCCACCTTCATCCTAAAAATACCAAAAGGAACAACCGACATAAGAATAAGTGAATGTCAAAGTTTTAAATACTATTCAGTAAATTAATTTCATAAGGACAAAACGCTTATCATAGGAGATCCCCCTAAGCCAAACTCCAGCCGACGAAGGATTTCTTCTTCTGAAACGCTGGCCCAGTCTGTCCCATATAGGCCTAAGTCAACGTCTGCCAAAGTCTTTCCTTTGTCGATAGCTAACCAGGTAGGGCGTTTCAAAGGGAACTCACCCACCAACACCTCCCTAGAAGCAGTTGTGATCACCCTTGTAGGCGACTCCATTTCCACAGTTGTATTTTGAGCAAAAGTATCGAAAGTAGAATGCAAACCCAAACCCTCCACAAACATCTCTAGTTGTCGTTTTTCAATAAACACCTCTTTTAACAACTTCTTGTAGTAATGTTTGTGATTTTTCTCATCTTGACCCCACTTACGAACCTTGGAAGTGAAGGCTTTCCAATCTTGACATTTAAGATTCAGGAGATCAATTTGGGCTTTGCGCTCTGCCATTCTCCGAGTCAACAATGCATGACGATTCAGTAGATTCTAATATCTTGTGTATGTAACCTCGGACGTGCACCAGGAGCGATCCCCGCTTAGTTTGGCAGCAGTGAACTCATACCAAGCCTTCAGTTCGTCACATTCCACTGACAACTCAGAGACTTCCATTTCTTTTGCCTGAATCTGTAGCCACAACTGCTCAATGGAACGCCTACAGGTCCATAACGACTTAGCATTATGTACAAAGCCTTCTGCAACTCCATCGTAAACAGGCCTTGGCACCTATTCCACTTCTGGGGAAAGTGTCGTTAAACTTTCTATGCTAACGCTTTCAGAGGAATCCCATCTCAATTTAGCGCCTACCCACGTGAAAAATACAAATGGTAGGACAATATAAACAAGATGTGAAATTCCAAACCTTTAAATAATTTATACCTATGTCAAGGTGGGCCTCCTGGATTCATTCAACTACTTCCCTCCGTGAGTCCAGCCACAAAATCCATTTTTCTTGGCATTTCAGACCAAGTAAATGGCTCACGGGTACGGGATGAACTAACCTCAGCGGTCCTCTCCAGGGGAACCGTCTTCATCGGTACTTCCAAACGCACCGTCCTGGTCTCGCTACCTTCATCTGGACAAGATAAAAACATAAAAATAAAAAAATAAATACCACAAAAATAACAACTAACAAGAGAAATTGAAACAAGATAAAAGGAAAAACATACCATGCTCTTCGTCACCTTTTGGGGGAGTGCCTAAATCCAAGTCTCCTTGAAGAAACCTGCGGAACACTTGATCGACACTGCCCTGGTCGTCCAACGGCTCAGTTTCCGTGGTTTTCTCCTTTAATTCCTTCGTTCCTCCACCCTAGCTCTTCTCCATATGTTCTGCGTTGTTTTTCTCCATATTGGTCTCCTCCTCCTCGGTGATAGTCTCTAAAGCCTGCTTCCTCACTATTTTAAAATCAAGCCAAAAATATCAATGACACGTAAGCAATTGAAGCAAAAGTTATAAACAAAGAAAAAATGATAAAGAAAAAAAATGGGCGAGGTTCGCTTACCAGGCATCTTGAAGCATATCCGCTTCACGCGTGGATAGTTCACATCGGAGACTTCCTCAGCCGTGCGTTCAGGCCTCTTTAGCTTTGACTTGGCTTGGCCAACGGTCTCCTTGATGACCCGTTCTGCCCTTCTAGTAGTGTAGGGTACCTCGTCTAGCTCCAATCCCAAACTATCACGCGTGTGGATTGAAGCGCCAGATGATCCCCCTGTAGTAATAGAAACGGATTCATCAATGCTTTCAAGTGCATCTTGGGATTTAGCTGTCTCAAATAAGTGATTGATCCACGGGTGGGATATTTGACCCCGATCTCGCAGAACAAACTTTTTTTCTGCGCGAACTACCAGGAATTCGGCAAACGGCAAAGATAACTGGTGAAGAATGCAAAGGTAAAATGGGATTGCGCCTTGACATTCAAACGCAACCACACTATCTCCTTGTGCATGCCCAACAACAAAAATCGTGCCTAGTTATATCGCATGCCTGTTTCCAAAACAGTTCGCATGACACGAACAGCCTCAACCCCAAGACACTTCACCTAGGAAAGATTTTTAGGGAATACCCATGCTCTGAACAAGGGATATAGTTCGTTCACTTCCACAACTTTTTCCTTCCCCTGCATCAGGAATCCCTTGGCACCCTTGGCCACGCCTAGCCAATCTTCCAACTCACGAATCATCTGGAGCTCTTTATGAGCTTTGTCTAATACTACATTTAAGCCATCTTCCAGTACGCCAAATAAGTTTGAAAAGAACTCGGGCAACAGATGAAAAACTACCTTCACACCCTTAATCCAGGTGTTGTAGTATGAGACAGACTCATTAAAAGAGTCTACAATCCCAATCATCTCCCCTATGGATACGTCAGGATTCGGGGTCATAAAAAGCTCCATGAGGCCGACATCATCCAGGCAATGAGTGATGGATGGAGGAGCGTGATTATGCAACCACTTCTGAGCCTTAGTTACCCCTCTGAACTTCATCGACAAAGTAGTCTTGGTTCATCCAGTAGTCACTGGATCCTCACTAGAAGGTACATCAACTGTAAAAGCAATTTAAAATGGTTGTATCAACGTAAATCAAAACAATTGGACAAACCCACTAACATATCTAGGAAATGTTATCATTTACCATTAGTGGTGGATTTAGATGTGCTGCCAAGGTGACGAGGGAAGACTGGCCCGTTGTCAGTCCAGTCTTCATAAAGCCACTCACGAGCCTTGCACATCGCAAATGCTCTAGAGAACTGCTTATGAAAATGGACGATCGCTCCTTACATTTGACCCAGTACAACCCCACGAAGGGTAGGGCCCATCATAAATGCCTCCAGGGTAGTGCGAGCAAGAGCTAGTCCTTCATCCTCAATCAATGTCCCGTCCGGGTTGGTCTTCGGTCTATAAACAAATATATGTCAAAACAAGAAACAAATGCTAAACGGTGAAAGGAAACAATAAACTTAAATAGGCCTACCTGTCCACTCTGTACACTGTGCCAAGAGGATTCTAGAATATTGTGTACGCACGGGCAGCTATGAACAGAGTATTGTTGAGGTAGTCTAACCCTCATGGAAATAGTGCCCACACGCGCGTTAATGGGCGTGTAGATCAGGGCCCGCGGGTAGTACCATCCTCGTTAACAAGAGGCCCCTCGTCAATGTCTTATATGAAAACCATGACACCCTCTGTAGCCCTCGGCAGCATCTCCTCAAGCACGCTCCGTGCAGTCACCTCGTCAAAGTTCGACCAAATAGCCACCTCAAAGTTGTCCAACAGGAAGGCCAGAAATCCACATGTGCCTTCACTGAACCAAACCCCATTGTTATCCACAGTTAGATCCAGGGGAAGCTCCCCAGCCTCAACGGGGCCAACCCATGTTAACACCCCGACAAGCTCAACAACGAGGAGGAAACGCTTACTGTCCCTGCAACCAATCATGACGTCACCATAAAACAGCCCGAAAAGCGAAAGTTTACATCATAAATCGACACGTAAAATCTAAAAAAAATTTTACTAACTGTTTGCACTTAGCGTATACGCCCCGTAGAGCAGCGTATACACCAGAGAAACTGTTTACACTTAGCGTAATACACGGCTTAAACTCAGTGTATATGTTGTACACTGAGTGTATACGCTGCCTAACTCAGCGTATACGCCGACAATGAACTGTTTCACGCTGTTGCTTGAATTTCGTACGCTCAGCGTATACGCCCAAGAAACCCTTGGTGTATACACCCAAGTTCGCTTTCAACGTAAGCAGTCTACGCCAGCACGGAACAAACAAGTTTACGCCAGAAACAAGAAAAGCAAGTCTACGCCGTAAAAACAATTGTGCACGCACAGCGTATACGCCGAACAAACCCTCGGCGTATACGCCATCACAGTAAACAGAATTTACGCCGATAAAACAAACAAATCACGCTGACGAAACTTCGCACATAGAGAACACATGACACCGTGGCTTACGCTGGCATAATAGTGCAGAAAAATGTTTACGTTGATAAATCTAATTATGCCCTGACAGTCTACGCTAACCCGACAGCCTACACTATGAAGTTATACTCGGTGTATACGCCGAAAACCCCTTGTGCCGAAAAACCCTCTACGCTCGGCGTATACGCCGAGACTATCTACGCTGAAAAAAAAGGAAAGCGAAAAAAAATGATAGAGGCAGGGATTAGAGCCTACCTGTGGGATGTCATAGGCTATGATGGGATCTTTGGCCTAGGCAAGCCCTACAGCATGGCTTCAGTCTCCTCCGTAAAGGTCAAGTCGGGACCCTTCCTCCCCTGGCCTTCCACCTCTTTTCCCTTGCCCATCTCAGTCTCCTTTATGCCAATTTCACAAGTTTACGTTGAGAAGGACTGTCTACGTTGGCGCTTGAAAATGCTACGCTCCGCGTCTACGCTAGGGTGTAGTGTTGGGCACCTACGCTAAGGGTTACTCTTCGGCATCTACGCTCACGAGCAAGTTTATGCTTACGCCAGGTACGATCGTCTACGCTTACACTTTAGCAGTTTACGCTTACGCTTTAATAGGGTGCTCTCCTGCTTACGCTCGATCCAAAGTAAGAAACAAATGAAACCCCCCCCCCCCCCTTCTTTATATAGCGCTCCGCTGACGCCACTGTTTACGCCGCCGTCGCTCCTTTTTACCATTTTGTACCTTTTTACTCATCTTTTGCTAAAATTTTCCTGAAAATAATTTAAAAATTATTAAAAACTATTAAAAACAGAGATTATTACATCTTGGTTCCCCCGTGGACCCCATTTCACACGTTTACGCTAAACACTCTAGTGTAAACTGATACCATGGCCCGGTAAGGCCTTAAACTGCCATTTCCCAATTCACTTACGGCTTGGTAAAGCCTTAAACTGCCACTTATGGCCCTGTATGGTCTTAAACTGCCACTTAAGGCCCGGTACGGCTATAAACTGCCATTTCCTAATCCAGTTACGGCCCGGTAAGGCCTTAAACTATCATGCGTCTCAGTGTGACGGTAATCCACCATTATGCATGTACACATAGTTTAAAAGCACCAAAAGACACAGAACGATACGCCTTTGCTCATTCAGCTCTCTATTTATTGACAGGAGCAAGCTCAATGGACTGTCAGCATTTAACCGCACCATTAACCATTGATGGACCATACGGCAAAATTACAAGAGACATTAACATAAATCTCATCAATTTGAGTTCACCAATGGACAATGCAGTCATAGCCTCAACACAACAAATAACAAATGATTACAAAGGCATCACAAAATTCCTTGACATAGAGGCAGAGAATATCACTAAAGACCCATTGGCCGAAACTTCCATCGTCATGCCCGATGGAGAAATTAAAATTTTAAAATTAAGCACCTTGTTACAACCACCATTAGCCAAAAACATTGAGAACGTACTTAGGGAAAATATAAAAGCATTCGCTTGGTCCTACACAGACATGCCAGGGCTAGATCCCTGAATTGTCCAACACAATATTATCCTTGATCCAAAGTTGAGACCAGTAAAACAAAAGGCACGAAAGGTTAAGCCCGAGGTAGCATTAGCAGTTCACAATGAGATCACCAAGCTTTATCAAGCTGGTTTCATTCAGGCTGTTGATTACGCCGAGTAGGTGTCCAACATGGTAATTATTCTGAAGAAGAACGGAAGCATTCGTTTGTGCATTGACTTTCGGGATTTAAATGTTGCAACCATAAAGGATGATTTTCCTCTACCCAGCATCGATCAACTTGTTGACTCAACTTCTAGGCACACATTATTATCCTTCATGGACGGCTTCTCGGGATACAATCAAATACGTATCAACCTGGAACATCAACTTCGGACAACCTTTATGACACCATGGGGAACCTTTTGTTACACAATGATGCCCTTTGGTCTCAAGAACGCTGGGGCCATGTATCAAAGAGTGATGACATTTATCTTTAGCAATTACATACTACACTCACTTAACGATTACGTGGATGACATTGTGGTTAAGTCAAAAATGGAGGAACAACATGTACAAGATCTCGATTTAGTATTAAAACGTTGTCTAAAGTATGAACTGAGGCTTAACCCAAAAAAGTGTGTCTTCAGTGTCAAAACAGGAAAAATGCTTGGATTTATAGCATCCGAAGCAAGGATACGACTAGACCTCGATAAGGTTAAGGCCATAACAAACCTGAAACCACCAGGCAACCTTACTGAACTTCGAGGTCTACAAGGTAGATTACAGTTCATCAGGCGCTTCATAGAAAAATTGACAGATAAACTAAAATCCATGAACCACCTGTTACGCAAGAATGTACATTTTGAATGGACTCTGCAGTGTCAACAAGCATTCGATGACATTAAAACGACACTTGCCCGGTTACCCACGGTTTATCCACCTCAAAACAATAAACCATTCTACATCTACATCGCTACTTCGGATTCGTCCATCGCATCTATGCTTTGCCAGAAACGAGATGACAGAACCGAAGTCCCTGTATATTACTTGAGCCACGCATTAGTTGCCCATGAGAAAAGGTACAACGACGTGGAAAAGTCATGTTTAGCTTTGGTCTTTTCTTTAAGAAAATGGCGACATTACCTCTTCCATAACTAGGTTTACATAATTTGCAAGGACAATGTACTAAGAGCCATAACAGGGAATATTTACGAAACAAGTCGAATAGCCCGGTGGAAAGCCATGATAGCCGAGTTTGACCTATACTACGTAGCGCAATCATTAGTTAAGGGTCAAGCCATAGCAAATCAAATGGCAACATCACCAACGCGCTACCAAGCGACTATAGACCCAGAGTTCCCAGATGAGAATATAGGTGCCATAGACATAGTGCCCAATGACTACGATGCTATTTTAAACTTTGATGGAGCATTCGCCTCTCGAGGAGGAAGTGTAGCCGTTGTCATCACCCATCCCTCCGGGGAGATCCGACCCTTTGCCTATCATTTCAACTTTCACTGCACCAACAACATAGCAGAGTATGAAGGTCTTCTTAGAGGGCTTGTGGTAGCTTTAGCTTTAAACATCACACGGCTTGTAGTCAGAGGGGACTCGCAACTAGTCGTAAACCAAGTCACGGATGTCTATACATGCAAAGCCCAACATTTACAACCATACTGCAACTTGGCAAAACACCTAATGAGGTAATTCAAAAACATCGATGTGCAACACGTTTCCAGGAATGATAACACCATCACAAATGCGTTAGCCACATTAGCATTAAACATATCGCTAGACATGTTCCACGCATTACCAAGCTTCGTAATCAATTGTGCCAAACTGATAACCGACACCCTTGACACGTTGTCGATTACGTCTGTCAGTTCAACACACGCGATAGAATGGTACGATGACATAAAAGAATACCTTCTACGCGGCGAAACACCACGACATCTAACATATGCACAGAAAGATGCAGTGTGGAAGCGTTCTAAGTAGTATACCCTGGTAAGGGACACACTGTGTCATCGATCCTACAAAGGCATATTGCTAACATGTGTTAATAACATCGATGCCCAAACCATTGTCGATCAGGTACATGAGGGACTATGCAGAGGACACATAGCGCCAAAAGGCATGGCAACAAAAATCAGGCGCTTGGGCTATTATTGGCCACACATGGAATACGACTATCTCACCAAAGTCAAAACATGTAGTACTTGTCAAAAACATAGCAATTTGATACATGTCCCACCGAATGAGTTGCATACAACGCCAATCACATGGCCCTTTCAAAAGTGGGGGTTGGACCTCATTGGTCAAATAACCCCCTCATCTTCCATGGGCCATAGTTTCATTACAACCGCCACAGAATATTTCACGAAGTGAGTAGAAGCTGCTGCCTTTCGAAAAAATACATCCAAACACGTGTGCAATTCCATTCTGGAAAACATTGTAACCCGCTTTGGCATTCCCATGACAATCATCACTGACAACAGGCCACAATTTAGTAGTGCCGAAACCAAATCCTTTTGCAAAAATTTAGGGATCAAAGACTCATTCTCATCCCCTTACTATCCTCAGAGCAATGGACAAGAAGAAGCAACAAACAAGACAATTATTACAATACTTAAGAAAATGCTTACCCAGAGCAAAATAAAATGGCACGAACAATTGGTGTACGCATTGTGGGCATACCATACTACGCACCGCATGTCAACAGGTAAGACACCATACAGTCTTGTTTACGATTCAGAAGCTATTTTACCTTTGGAACTGCAGGTACCATCTTTAAGGATCACACTTTCAGGACTCCTCGACGACAGGCAGAACAATGATCTACACATCATCGACCTGGACTGGCGAAAGAGGAACGCATACGTGCACTTGATCAGATCGAATGGTACCAAAAATAACAACGGCAACGACATTGGCATAACATCAATAAGTGCCCTATCAAAGAAGGTGACCTTGTGCTTAAAGCTATTCGGGAACACCCGGACAAATTCTCGGCCAACTGGGAAGGGCCTTACTTGGTCATTAAAGCATTTGACAACGGAGCATTCAAACTAGCTGACATGGAAGGAAACGAGCTTGCCAATCCGACCAATCACCTGTACCTAAAACCGTTTTATGTTTGAGTACAAGCTCAGGTACGCGCAAGTCTTGGGATCACGACTATAAACTGATACCACAGCAAGTCCTGGGATCATGACTATAAACTGATACCATAGCAAGTTCTGGGATCACGACTATAAATTGATACCACAGAACAGTCCTAGAATCATGACTATAAACTGATACCACAGCTTGTCCTGGCATCATGATAATAAACTGATATCCTACAATGTCCGCAATGATGATAAACTAGCACCCGTTTGGCACGACAGTAAACTGCCACCGTCACAACCATCAGAGTCCGCTAAGACTATAAACTAGCTTGCCTCCTCATAGTCCGCTAAGACTAAAAAACTGGCAATGTAACGTCCACCACAACGCTAAACAGGCAATGTTCAAGGGGTTACAACATAAAACTAACCCAGGATAGTCTGCCAAGACTATAAACTAGCAAGTGCATCTTTGGTTCATCAATCTGCCGCCACATTTATGCTTCATCACTGCATCACCTACCATCAGAGGATCCTACCAACGCTGCTACTATTGACATACAGTCTGCCTCCGTGTAAGTCTAAGCTCGATCATTCACTCATGGTTTTCTTGTCTCCTTGGAGTTGTGTTTGCAGGATGGCACCTAGAGGTTTTCGCACAAGAATGCATTTCGTCACAAGCAGCAAGATGGGACAATGTTCACAGCACACATGGTGAAACTAAATCAAACCGTTCACTAGTACATCCCCATTCACCGACTCATTCCTTATCCGTTTACCAACACATTATATTCAGTCACACCTCTGATACATCCAGTACACCCAAAACTTTGAACATGTTGTCACATACTGCCGCACATGAGTACAAAATCAATGCAAAGTCTATGATTTATTAAAAAAAAAGAGAGCAAGACTCTTGGCACTTCCCATATAAGCCCCAGGCAGGAAGGCAGTTGTCTCAAAACCAAGTACTCATGACCAAAACGGTCAAGAAGCATCTAGTTGCATGGCTTTGGCTCTCCGCCAACAAGTACCCCCTAAACATTAAACACAGGCCTTGTTCCTCCAAAGTATGTAACACATCTCCCTGTGGCTTTGGTCTTGCCAACAAGTTCTCTTGAACACTAACCAGGAGCCTTGTTCCACAAAAGAACGCACATCGCATGTCTGAACTCCGAGTCTGCTAAACAATGGCTATTGACAAGGACCCACATGCTGCACACCCGAGCACCCCATCTCCCAGCATAATTTCTTGGGGAGTCGCCAATCCCCACAATTTCTTTTCTCCTATTAGTTACAAATTTCCCTTTTTCGATCCCATGTACTACTGAACACGGTGCGATGACATCTAGTCAAGTGGCAAAGAACAAAGTCTATATCAAGTTGCTTGTGGTGTTTTGCACTTCTTTGTCGATGCTTCTCGGGTTGATTCCTCCAAGCGTCAACAAAGAGGGGCCAATGAAACACCACAAAATTTCGAGCTTGGTACTTCCCCAGCAAGAAGCAGGTCCCTGAGACCCACAAACAGCCATGGCTACATTTGGTGACGCACATTGCAACTTTGGGAATCAAAAGGCTTAATTTTCACTAAGTGTGTAGTACCAGCATATACGCCCAGCATCAACAGTGTATACACCCAGCATATACACCCGACATCCCCAGCGTATACGCCCAGCATAGACATTTGACTTACACGCTAGATGTACACGCCTCACCTGTACGCTCAGTAGGTACCACAGATGCATACGCCCGACGATGAAGTCTCAATGACAAAATGAAAATAGCACCGAAGAGCAAGAATTGAAGCAAGTTGGCAACCATCAACGTACATGCCCGGTGTATACGGCGAGTCATTGTCGGCGTGTACGCTCAGCGTGTACGCTCAGCGTGTACGCCCAGTGTCCATAGCATCTCCACCCAAGTTCACACACGCCCAACACGTCCAGCATATACGCCCAGCATGTACACTGGCCTGATGTAGCGTATACGCCCCGCGTATATGCCCCGCAGATGTAATATGTTGTATATTTGTAAATTGTATGCACCTGGTCAACGCGCCACGTGTCTCCTAACCCGAGTCTAGTGTAACAACTGGTATAAAAACCTCACTTTTCCACTTCACCCAGGAGGTTGGCAAACATCCCAGAGCATACCAAAGACATTTACACTACACACCAGAGCTAAAACTCTCTTACGCTGGAAAACCCTGTACACCGTGCACACAGTCTCTACGCTCCGCCTACCGTGCGAACCCACCAAGTCATCCCTGCATCCACCGGGGCTTTTCGTCCGCCTTATGTTCATCACAACTACGTTAGACCGGTGCACTGTACCTTGACTCTGTAATACCATTGTTTACAGTTTACGCTAATTTCTTGCATGTGTTCTGCTTACACTCGTTTACATTTACGCCCTGTTCATATCTGCTACGCTGTTTACGCTCTCGTTTACGCCCGTTTACGCCGTTTACGCATAACCCAGCGTATAGCACTTCGGCATATGTGTGGGTAAATCCTTGTCTGATTCGCGTGCAGACCACCCAAGGTACTCGGCCTTCGTGCATTCCATCTCACCCTAGGTGAAGGTAGGGTCTTCTGTGCGTGTCCTGCGAACCCACTGTCTCTGTTTCCTTCCAGCCGGTGACTGATGATTTCAAGCAGTACAGTTACCAACAATGATCAATATGTAATTATTTAAATATGATTTCTCTCTTTTTAAAAAAAGCATAACATCTCTACTAATTATTAGTTGTCTAGTCAAACCATTTTGAAGTCCTTTATTAAACATTTTCCAAGTATTTCTCTAAACTAATTCTCCACCACATTTTAGTAATTTAGCATATAATACTTTTACATTTACAACCTTTCTAGAGGTTAATTTTTCAATTCCCTCTATTATTTCATCATATGTGTGCAATAAAAGATTAGGGATTATGTAACTCATTATGGTATTTGTCTTGTAATGAAATATATTTTTGTAGAACCCTTTTATCTATGCAAATGGAACATCATTGATGAATTGTAGATTGGTTACATTGATTAGGCCCTGTCGACTAAGCCTTGTAAACTAGGCCTCATCAACTAGGCCCCATCAACACATCATTTGATGCATTGATGTGGCCCATCGACGTAGTGTATGTTTTCACCTATAAATATACACTCACCCAGCATGTTTATGGCATGTCTTGTCATAGTTGTAGTAGAGCTCTTGCAGTTTTGTCATAGTTAGACTATTTTTCTAAGTGCTCGTAGTAGGAGTCAAGAGTGTATGGATCTTTATTTAAGCACTATTATACTTGAGCACAGTAGTGTGTGCGGTAATAAAGATCAGCTTTTTGATAAACCTTGCAGCACTTTAAAATAAATAAATTATTTATTTATGTATTTAATATTTTATGCAATTTTCTTGAATTCTTTAGGTCATTAAATAATTAATTAGGCTAAACTAAGCTAAACTACGCTAGATTAAGTAGCAATTAATTAAGCACATAAGTACAACCACTTTGAGCATACGCTTGGTAATCCTAGTAACACTTAACATTTGGTAACCCAGTAGTGTTAAACGTGTTCAGGATGTGTACAAAAAGTGGGAACGGATGCTTATGTTAGGATTAGTTAGGTGTAGTTAGTTACATTAAATTAGCAATTAAATTACTTGATTCCCTTCATCCTTTATGTTAAGCACCCAAACATAAAACATAAAACATAATAAAAATCATATGCCTTGATTACACATAATCATACCTTTGCATATCACAAGTGTAATTGGGAAGACAATGAATGAATGTTAGGGCAAGTTCACTTTCGAGAAGCTAGTATACTAGAAGACAAGGGGTCCACGAAATTTGACTAGATCATGCGTGAACACTTGGTGATTCGTATGGTTCAGTGTAGGGTACTCGCCACTCATCATTGGCATCATTTTTGGGATTTATTTTTATTTGAAACATGCACTATCTAGGCATAGTGAAAATCATTAACATCATTGAACAAATCCTAAGGTTAAAAATCATTCTAAAACTAAATATAATAATTCAAGCACACTGATATCTTATTCTAATTGCAAAATGTCTTCTTCTTACAAATGCAATGATACTATATTGTCAGTGCCTTAAGAATGCAAGGTAGTATATATTCATCTAGATAAGTATGTGCATGACATCACCTTCATCTTGCATCAAGATGAATAACTATGGTGGCGAGATATGAAGTGAAACATTGTAATGCCTCTTGATCAATCTATGCTTGAGATGCTACTCCAAACTCTTAGGAGGTTAGGCATTTAGGATCTTCAAGAAGAGTATGTTGTGCATGACCATGACTACCATCCCATCGAAACACAACACAAGAGAGATTAAGACTAGGAGAAGCACCATGAGGCTTTGAAGGGAAAACAGTTTACCAATCCCTTATTCTTACTCAATCAAAATGACAATGAGGATCCTTCCTCTAGGAGTTCTCAACATGAAGATTCTTCACTCATTGATATTGATGTTGGGGGCTTGAACTTGAATCTACAATTCACTATCAACAATCTAGGTTCAAGCAAAATTGGAAGTCAAAGCAAGAGCTCGAGTAACCATCAAGAAAATAAGAAAGCTAATGAACGTGGCCATGACAAGCATAGAGGTAGTGGCAGACATCATGGTGATGGTAGTCCTCCTCTCTCTTTGCCCTCTTTGTCTGCATCTTCTTCTTCCTCTTTTAGTTCCAATAGATGTTGCAGAAAGGACAACCATGATGAAGGTCAATAGTGAGACAATAATGATCATCGAGCTCACCATGAACAAAGGGGTAGCAAAGGACATCATAGGCATCATCAAAATAATGATGATGATGAGCCTTTTCTAGCAACTCGAAGCATGCTGAATATTGCAGAGGTAGTAAAAATTTGAACCAGGCATGTGAAAGATAGTTGGATCAAGTGACTCAACATGAATAATATCCCCAGATTTGAGGGGGGATATAGCTCTAATCCAAAAACACATCTTCAAGCCTTTCATAATGCCTGTCCCTTGTAGAATATTAAAAATGATTAGTAAAAATTGAAGTTATTTCCTAGGATGCTCATCATGAAAGTAGAAAGCTAGTATCGTTCCTTAGAGCTAGGATCCATCAACAAGTGGAGTACAATGCTAGAGCTATTCAATGATAAATATCAGGCATACTCTCATGTGTCTAATCTAAGAATGCAGATATAAGGATGAAAGCAATGAACAATTGAACTGTTGGATGCCACCATGGGAAAATATTATTCTCTCATACACTAATGCCCTAGCCATGGTTATTCTTAGTGGGAATAACTTTGCCACATCATAGATGCATTAAAATCAGAAATGAGAAGAAATCTTAGGGTTTATGCCCAAGGAATACTATTAGAACTTAGAACCTATCAAACCCAAATGTTGATAGAGCAAGTACTAAGGCAACTCGAAGAGGAAGGATGGCAATTTGAAGGGGGTGAGTTTGAAAATTTCTTTGATGGTGTTCAGATAGGCGATTTGCCTACTCTCCCACTTGAGGGCTTGTTGGGTAGGAGCTTTACACTTCCATCCTTTTTTTCTATACTATATTATATTTATTATTTTTTATTATTTTTGTTCTCCCTATTTTTTTTTATTTTTTAATGTTCGCACCCTTGGCTGTTATCTGTTTGATAATCAACAAATGTATTATGTTGTAGCGGCTGGTATTTTCATTGAACATCCAACATCCACATCCACCTTCCATACACAACCATGGATGGAGGCTTTAGACAAGTTTTCCTTCATGAAAGGCATGGTGGATGACATGATAGACTGTATACGACTAATGGACCCTAAGATTGGTACATATATTTTTATTATTTATTATTTTTACTAATTTTTCTTGCTTGGTTCATGGCTAATGTTATCTTGCCTATTATGTAATGACAGGTTCATAGCTTAAGTGGCACCCAAACAAGGTAGTCCAGGTTGACGTCATGCCTAAGTTTTCCCTTGAAGTGGAGCAAGTGCCTCGCCACATGTATGACAAGGTAAGAAAATGTGCATTATACTCCGCAAGAGCATTGTGGGAGTGCAGGCGTGTTAATGAGCACTTGTGGAAATTCGTGTAAGAACTTTAGGAAAAGGAGGCAAGCTGGGAGGTGAAATTGGAGGACTTGCAATTCTTCTATGACTTCCTAGCGACATGTGACAAATTAGATGGTAGCTAGTGCATAGCTGAAATTAATTATGCTAGGTATTGGTTAGCTATTTGGGGCAAGAACGAAGCCATCCATGAGGTGATCGAGCAATAGTTGTAGATGGACCTATTAGCAAGGAAAAATCAAGACTAGAAGGATTATAGTGTGAAAGTGTATCAATGGGGCCAAACTTAAAAGAATCACAAGTACCACTACAAGAAAGAACATGAAGCATATCATAAAAAGTATAGAGATGAGTCCATGGAATGTCACTACTGAGAGATATTTCTCGATGCAATCGGTGCAACATAGGCTTACAAATTATTCACAAGAAATGTAGTGGTGAGTGGAACCCTGGAGAGACAGATCGTTGTACCTTCCAGAAAGGTCAATTTTGCAAGGTTTTCATGGGGGCTGCCCTCATGGACAACCATAGAAAAAAGGAAAGCCCTTGTGATTATTGACATTGGTGAGGAGGATTAGACATGGCTATCAAAGGATGAAATCATCCAATGCTTGGAGGCAGGCCTCGACAAGATGCCCCCAGACATGGATGTAAGCCCTTCTTAGGTTGGTCTAGTTTGCATCATTTTTATTTACTTTATTATAATGTTGCATGTCACCTTATTTGTTAGTTTATTTATTGTTTTATTTTTATTTAATGTAGGTTCCAAGTGATGGCATAGGACCTAGCAAAGCAGCAAACAAAGAGGAAGAGGAAGAACTTAACCCCCACCACACACTGTAGGCTAAAATGCCTAAAATGTAGCCCTGCAATTGGGCAATTTTGTATTTTTAGAGATTTTATGTTTTGGATGTAAACTTGAACTACATACATTATTGATAATTCAATTGAAATGTGATGATTATTCACTTGTCATTTTGTTGTATTTTATGTAATGTTGTTGTAATTTTAACTTATGATTTGATTGATGCAATTAGGCCCCTTGTGTGCCCCATGCCAGTTTAAGGCCATGGCGAAAGGGCCATCGCTAGTTTAAGGCCATCTTAGGCCATTGTGTAAAAGGGAGTTGGTTGCCAGTTTTAGGCCTTAGTTGACCATGTGATAGTTTAAAGCCTTTCCAGGCTGCAACGTACAAGGAAGCTAGTTGCTAGTTTTAGGCTTTAGCGGGCCATGTGGTAGTTTAAGGTCTTTTTGGGCCCTTTGTTCTGTTTTGTTTTGTTTTTTTTTTTAAAAAAAGGCTAAATGAAATTGCATGAACTAAAGAAATGACATAACTAATGCAGGATGTAAATAATAATGCAATTGTAGCTATACAGGCAAAGGACAACAGGTAAGTGAAACATGTAAGTGAACTAAGGGCATGTCTTAGTCATATAGGTGTTTTCTAACATGCAGGTTAGGATGCACGTAAGGCCTAGGAAGCATAAGATGATATTCTCCTAGACCTTCGTCTATTGTAGAAAAGGACAATTCTACTTAGAGAGATCCCTCAGGAAAGTCAGTCACTTCACTTAGTTGTTTAAAATCAACAAAACAACATTGACTTTCACCTTGAACAAGTGGTGCATCTTTAGAGAACTCTACCTCTAACCCTTGTTTTGTATCCATGTTGTTGATGGTCAAGGAAGCTACATTGTCACTATAGATCACCACCTTTCTACCCTCATAGGGCAAGAGGATCTCTTGGTGAATAGGTGAAGAAACAGCCCATAACTGGGCTAGCCAAGAGCCTTAGGTTGAATCCTGGCATTTCTTCAACTACAATGAATTTAGCATTAGTGGGAAATTTCTCCCTTACCATGAAGACTATCGTGATTGTTCCTTTTACAATGATGCATGTCCCATTGAAAGATTTCAAGTACATTGTTGTTGTTGACCTGATTTGGTCAACCAGGCCAAGCTTGTCAATGATGGAAAATGGGATGACATTGGTTGCTGCTCTATCATCAACATGTACCTTGCAAATTTTATATTGGCTTACACAAATTGTTATAAACATGGGTGTAGTGGTTACCTGATCCTTTTTAGGGTCAACCTTGACTACCTCATCATGAAATGTCAAGGGTGTTGACCTTGACTCTTGGGTTATGGGGGGAAAGCTTTATGGCATGAATGACCTTTTCGTCTACTGGAACATCTTCCATGATAGTAATAGATGCCAACATGTGGACTAATGCCTCATGCTAAGTAGCAAAATTCATTATCAAGTCATACAAGCTTAAAGTTGTGTTTTTTTCTGTGAAAGCTTGTTTAACTTGCACCAGTGTGTCCAAGAAATCTTTTCCATCATCTATTGTTTTGGCAACCTTTACCTCCTCCGTATGTCCTAAGAGATGAATCTCTCGAGGAGGAGATTTTACTTTTGGTTGTGCAGTGGGCTTTCGAGCCTCAATGCTTGTTTGTTGACTGTTTGTGTTTTTGTTAGTGGTCTAAGACGATGAGGCCATGGGGATGACTGACAGGGGGTGGGCTTAGGAGGACCTAGCTCCATGCACTTCTTAATCATTTTGTCAATGAGATGGTCATCAGATCTCTTAGGGTATGATTTTGGGTGGGTAATATATGACACAATTCCCACCACCAGACCCTGAGCAGGTGGGGGATCCACATATCTTGGCACCCTAATGACAAAAGATGTTTGGGTTACTATTTTCACAACGTGCTACGGGGCCCTAACCATAAAGGGTGTCATGGGTGCTTGAGGTGGTGCTTTGATGACAAAAGGGGACTATGGTCTAGTCGACATTGAGGCCCCAGTGTCACTAGAGGACACACGAACCACAAATGGTTCATGTGTTAGTTTTGCATTGTCATCAATGTTGATAGCATTGATGATGTAACCTGCATAGCTAGCATTGAGGGGATCCTTGTAGACTTTCATTGATTGATTTTCTAGTCATACAAGATTGCCCTTATCAAGGATCAATTTTCCTTGATCAATCATGTGTTGAATGTCATCTTTTAATGCCAAGACGTAGTCTGTGTCATAGCCATGTAATTGATTATAGTTTTAGAACCAGTCCCATACAAAGTTTTTAGGGATTTGGCGCTCATTTGGCATAGCTACAAAGAGGTTTCTAAGGATCTCATAGTACCTCTCATGGCATTTTCATGTGTCCTTAGACATTTGTTTATGTTGAATGCACCCAGCACTAAGCAACTGATCTAAGAGCTTAGATATCTTGATGGGTAAGGGGTGTACTTTGAGTGATCGTTGCACTCAAAGTTTGGCCTTTGGGAAGCTTGCCCCACAGCCATCGATGGTGTAGGCTGGTTGGTTCCCACAATGTCAGAACTTGATGCCTTGTTATTATTGGCTAGGGCTTTACACACCTTGGCTGCTGACTTAGTGTTGTTGTGTTTGGTTTCATCAACCACAGCTGCAATGGTTACTATGGCCTTTCCCTTTTATTTATCCCTTTTTGTATGTGCACTTTTATAGGCCACATAGGCTGAGTCCTTACTGGCTTATATTGCATCTTTTATGTTCTTTGCTTGAGCAAAAGCTTGGCTAAGAGAGCATGGGGCTAAGTAGTACAACTTTGACTTAATAGAGTCATTTACTACATCTTTAAAGATGGCCAGAAGGTGAATTTCTACTATTGGCTCATGAATTTTATTGAGGGAAGCACTCTAATGTTGTATGACTTTTTGTACTAGCTCTAGCACCCTTTTCTTGATGTTCATTACTTGGTCTATGGTGGCCTTGGACTTCATGTTATACTTGAAGCAACTTACAAATTAGCTGGGCAGCTAATCCAGAGTTGATATGGAAGCTCTAGGGAGCACACAGTACCAATCGAGAGCTTTGCTGATGAGGGACATGGAAAAGACGTAGATGATTGCGTGTGGCCATGCTTATAAAAGTAAGCCTTCAGAATGGAAAGTTACCATGTGGACATTGGGGTCTTGCTCATCGTTGCATTTCATGAATTGGGGAAGTTGGACCCCAAGAGGTAGAGTTAGCGATGGGACCACAAGACTAATGGGGTCATCTTGATAGAAGTCCATCACATGAACCATTTTTGAGTTGGATACTTTCAGCCACCTAACCTCCTCCATGAGAGTTTGAATAAGTTGGAACACTTGGTCCAAACTCGGGGATGTTGTATCTAGTTGCACTGGCTATGTTGTTGGTGGTGCCATCTAAGTGACCCATAGCCCTATTGTGGGTTTTGCTACTACTTGGGATGCTTATTGAGTTAATTTTTGAATGTATTATGGAATGTGCAATAGTTATGCCATAGGCACAGAGGTCACAACCCACCACGTGGTTGTGGCTTGGGCTATTGTTGATGGTGCTATTGAGATGGCTAGGATGAAAGACATTTAACTTTTTTACCAATGAGATATGGGCATTGTTTGCGCATATGGTAGTGTTGGCATCATAGATGTCGACAAGGAAGGCTGCATAGACTAGGAGGAGATGACAAAGGAGAGAGTGGTAGAAGGTCCTGCACTTTGTTGTGCATGCAGCACTTGATGGCTAGCTATCTCATGTGTGGACTTGGGTGGCAAAAGTGATGTTGCTACCTTAAAGAAGGTAGATGACCATGATTGGTGTAGAATAAAAGTGCACGCAGGTTGTTGGATAGAGGCATAAAATTGGACACCACTATTCGAATGGGACTTAAGCTCTTCTTTTCCATCTTGCAGGGGCTCATCATATTTTGATGTAGCATCTTACTCTTTTGGCCCACTTACCCTAATGAGCTGGTCCAACAGCCACATCAAGATGTTGGTGAGTAGGATAAATGTGTTGGGGATAGGAAGGAACTCCTTCCCATTTCAATAAATGATTTCAAAGTTGTGCTTCACTTCTATTTCTTGGCAGTCTAGGGACATGCCTACATGAACCTTTGCACAAAGAAAGTTATACTTTTCATTGTCCAATGCCCTGTATTCAAGTGGTTGGTTACATACTTTGAGTTACTACTATTTTGATCGTACAAGACTGAGTAGTTGCTCAATGTCCACCACCTGTTGAATGAAATGAGCCACCTCCATGCTTAGGGAAAAGGTTGAAGTGTTCACAATATTCATGTTGTTGTTTAGAAAAAATTAAGAAGAGAAAGCACTAACAAAAAACATTCAAGTGTAAAAAACATTGAAAAAATGGCTAAGAATGCAAACTGTGAAAATAGGCTAAAAATGACCAACTCCAAAAATGCTGTGAAAAAGTGAACAACTCTAGCATTATGCTTGTTATGCTCTAAGAGATTGTTATGCTCTGAAGGGTTGTTACACTCTCTAGAGCACTTAGAACTTAACATGATAGACATAGTTGGGCCTTTCATCCTATGAGGTTCCAGGGGAACTGACAACTAGGACCAATCTACACCAACTGAAACGTAGATAACTCTTGCATTGGCCTATGATCTAGCTACCATCGTGGTAGGTCCATAGGGGTGTTATGTCTATGCTAGCTTTCCACTAGTGATGGAGGTGCAGAAGGCACGTGGGACTACCTCTGAACACAGAAGGAATGGGAAGCCCTCCTTCTAGCGCCAAAAAACTATGATGTCTAAAGACATCAGTGGTTGGAACACCGAGAGGTCGGTGGGCATATAACCTAACCTCGAATCCATGCAAGGGCTATGTTGAAAAATGGAAACAAGTTGCCCTAAAAGGTCTGGTCAATCAAATAGGGACTTATGTGGTGTTAGGACAACTGTATGTAAAAAGGGTTTATACTACATTACACGCAGACACCAGGACTGGCTAAGCCATAGCCTAGCAGAGAGTCTCAGCCTGAAAATAGTAATGTGAACATGCAAATATGTGTCAAATACTAGAAAAATGCAAGAGTTATGCCTAATATCATAGAAAAATGTTTGGAAAAGAAATGGGATAAAGCTTAAGAACAAAGAAATGCACCACCCAAAAATGGGGAGCATAACTTTTGCTAGACAAGAGGTGAGAATGGTATGCGACATTAGGCAGGCACATTAGTAGCGTAGCAGTGCAATCACAGTTTTGGGATGTCTTGGACATGGAGATAATAGTTGCAATGGAGGCTAAACCTACCAAGTTGGTTGTTGTCATGTTTTGCAAGTGTAATTGTGGACTATGTTTTAGGAGGCACCAAGGTGTGAAGCTCAGATGCTCAAGTGCAAGGGTGTCAGGGATTCTTATATAGCTAAAATGCTTAATGCTCTTTTGATTTTCCCACCCCTAGAGTGCTAAACATCGGGGTATTTATAGGGCTAGGTTTAGCATAAAACACAGATCTGGTGCCACGTGGCATGAGCGTAGATGGGGTTACGCTGACATGTTATGCTCTCATGAGAGTAGCAAAAGTGTTACACTCTAAAGGAGAGTAATGGGTTCTCATAGATTGTTGAACTGTGACCACATTGCCTAGATTGCATGTGCTAGAGTTTAAGAAATTGCAATGTACTTGCAAATAGTGAAAAAACAATACAACTTGGAGGCTATGCTCTAGGACTACATCTTCCCCCCTTTCAAGTAGGGTCAAGCATAGGGAAAATTTTATAGGCCAATGGGGGGTACAAAAAAAATGCAAACTACTGATCTTGGTTGTCAAATGGATGTTGGAGTTAAGACGAAGGCCAATGCCAAGTTCTGAATGCTTTTGGAGGCTGTTGAAGGCTTTTCCTTAGTGTCAAGCTAGCTACGCTCTAGAGTGTAACATAACACTTAGTGAAAATTTGCAAAAATTTGATGTTTCACACTGGTTACACTAGCTATGCTGAGCATAGTAGGCAGACTGAGAGTGTAGTAGGACACTTGATGAGTGGCTAGGTACCCATACGCCCAACCATGTGAATCATGGACATTCACACATGACTCGGTCAAATTCCGTAGACTGTAAGCACTTTGCATACACCAGACCTTAACCAGCAAACCTTTGGTTAGAACAATCATTATCTTCCCAACCTCACTTGTGATGTTCTAGTGGTGATGGTTAAGTGAGATTGAGGTAACTGATTTTTATAGCTTTTTACTTTATCTTTTGGCATCTAATTAAGATGTGGAAAGTAAAGAATGAAATATTATATTATCTATAATTATCCTAATCTATATCTTAACTATTCCTAGCATAAGTATCTGATGCCATCTTCCATGCACATCCTAAGCATCCCCTAATCATTACTAGTTACAAGACGTTAAGCATCACTGGGTTGCCAAGCGTTGGGTTTATGTTTAAGATGGTTGTATTTATGGTTCTTACAAACTATAAACAAGCAATAATGATTAACATAATAACAAGAGAAATTTAAGGACTATTAAAGCATAGAAATATTAAACTATTAAATGCATTAAATAACTAAATCCAATTACTGCAAGGAATGATTGAAAAGCTCATCTTTATTGCCATTCACGCCAATGGACTCAAGTACATCAGTGCTCAAATAAAGAGCCGGACACCTTTCTTACACCTACTACAGGCACTTGGAAAATATTCTAACTCTCGTAGGAACAAACTACAAGAGCTTCACTACAACTAACAAAAAGGTACCTAAGTGAGGCAGAAGCCCTCTTATTTATAGGCCAAAATAGGTGCCACGTAAATGGGGCCACATCGAGGCATGGAAGGATGCGTCAATGGGGCCACATCGACAGGGTCGCGTCTATGGGGCTACGTCGACGCGGCCGTGTATACGGGGTCTTGTATACACAGTGTAGTAAATGCATCGACCAATGACACTTCATCATACCCCCACAACTAAGTAAAAACTCATCCTCGAGTTACTCTACAATTTGGAAGTATGGACTTTTATTTACAACACACATGCCTTGACACACACACATGACACAACATCAATTTTTCCAAGTACTCGAGTGTACAGAGAAGGAAAAATTACAAAAATGGTGGTGTTCAGAGACAAAATTGAACACCCTACCAGTCCTAGAGTCTTTACCGTGTAGAAGGATGCAAAAATTACTAGAGAAGATCACACCGTCCCTGGTGGCAGTGGTTCCGACAAACCTTCACTAGCCTCTAGCCCATGTGGCGGTGGTGGCATAAATAATGACTATCCCACAACAGCTATAACTTCTGGAGGTAGTCGGAAAGCCTCCAAGAGAGCCCTCATTTTTTCCTCTTTACTTCTAGGATCGTTCACTATCCAAGCAACTTCACCAATGCGTGCTGGAATTGGAACTTCCTAAGGGCATGGAAACACCAGGAAGAGTTCTTTCAAGTTGACGAACCAAGCTACGAACTATTTCTATTCGATGTCGAACACTTGAATTAATATCTACAGCTGCTGGTAGTCATTCATCCAACGAGCCAAGTTCTCTGCGACCGCATGCTATCCTTCAAAACTCGTGCAGAGAACATCGAGTTTCGTGTTTACTGTTTCCAATTTCTGCTTTGTCGCTTTATGCCCTTGGAACTCGCCCTCGTATAAAGAATACAAGGTGGTCACTTGCTTCTCTAAATCAAACCACGACCTCCCAACTGTTAGCATAGCCAAGTTTGCATAGCGAAGGTTGGCCAGCTCCATGTATTCTATCATTTCCTTGATCTACAGCTCTTTGAGGTGGATTTCAGCTTGATTGTAGGCATTCAACCCATCAAAGATAGGTTGCCATACCTCGCCTCCCTCTCAGAGCTGCTGGAGCTCTTGGTTCATCTTAGCCTTTGCGACCTGAATCTATTTTTTATTTACTTCATTTTGCAATCCCACTTGGTCCCTATAATGATTCTTGACTTTTTCAAATTTCAAGGCCTCGTTCTTCCAAGCGGTGATTTCAATGGTAGATTTCTATCGCAAAGCTCGAACCTCCTCCATGGATAGATTTCAATTCTCAGCAGCCCATCTTCTCACATCAACACTCACCCTGGCTAGCTCTTCCTGCTATTAGTGAATAAAATTTTTCATTAGCTCGTTTTCAACAACAACATTACGCAGGCGATGGACCTCTGCGATCAACCTTGTACTGACCTAAATCGTCGGTGTAAGGCTGGAAGGGAAACAAACACCGAGAGATCGTTGGGCAGCCACAGCGAACCCTGCCTTCGCTTGAGGGCAAGCTGGAAAAGGGAACGAAGGCAGAGTGCCTTGGATGGTTTGCACGCAAATCAACCAAGGACTTCCCCGAGCGTAAGCTACGACTAGCACTGGGGTTATCATAAACAGAATGTAAACAATGATGCGAAATGTAAATAAAGCGTGCAGGATTATGAATAAAGCATAAACAAAGTTATATTTGTAAAGCATAAAAAGAACTTAAACAATGTGAATGGGAGGCAATAATGAAACTGTATTATATTGTTTTAGAAAAAATGTGCACCGGTCAAAGCGTAGTTGCACAATTGTGAATGGCAAGTCAAACGCCTAGCCCCGGAAAAATGTGACACGATGATGTGACGATGTGAGAAGAACTTGAAAGCCAAAAATCAGATGTTCCGAGCGCCCAAGGATTGCAAGTTTTATCCTCCTTCGGAATCACCAACTTCTCCAATCTTTGCCTCCTCCAATCTTCTTCTCCTTCTTGCTGCTTTTTCTTTGCTTCTCTTTGCCTCTTGTTCTTGCTTGTTGTTCCCCCTCAATTTTTGTAAATTGGTAGGGTATTTATAGGTTTGGGCTAGGGTTTTGGATAGGGTTTTCTTTGACCAGGTTTAATGTATCTATGCTGGAAAGTTGTACATGAGTTGGATGTGTGTTGGCAAATTGCTTTTCTTGACCAGGTTCAATGTATTTTACAACTTATGGGTCATTTCAGCCCATAAAAATACAAATAAATTAAAAATACAAGCCCTTGAGTGATATAACTTTAGAAAGCTTAGGAGGATTTTCAATAAGCTTCATCTTCTCACGTTCAGATAGCCTATCCAACTGTACACTTCAAGATTTTGAATAGCTTTTTTGGTTTTGCATCCTTTCTGTTATATAATAGTTCAAAAGCATATCATCGTGTGCTTGTCTGTCATGATTTTCATAGCTACCTGGATCTGTTCTACACCGTCCTATTCCACGACTCAAAGAAGACACTGGAGATGAATTCGTTGGCCCCTAGTTATCTAGCAGAGACTGCTTTAAGCTGGCCATCGCTGGTGAATGATGATGTTCTTTGAGCAGTAGTAAGCAGTCTACATCTTGAACCCTCAGCATATTTGATGGAATCATCATCTAGGATGGACCATGTCATGTTGCAAGAGTCTACCGAGCTTCCTCCATAAGACATTGTGCGACTCGAATCACACGTTAAGCGCTTTCTGTGTTTCGGCGTCACAGGCAGATTAAAAAAAAACAAACCAGACAATGCTGCAGCGGTGGAATAGAAACGCGGTAGACAGGCAATGCGGGAAGAGCAACGCTGCAGGGCAGGAGACGGTGCGGCAGACACGGCAGCGGGAGCAGGGACACGGTAGCCAGCACACAGACGCGATAGGAACGATGCAGTAGCGACAGGCGCGACGGTAGGCTCGATGGGAGTACAGTGATGCTGGGGCAATAGACGCGAAGCAAGGTGGCGCGGCAGGTGCAGGGCAGCAACGCAGGAGCGGCGAGACGTCAGCGACGCAGCGGCAGGGACGCGGCAGCCAAAAAATAGCAACGTGGGGGCAGCAACGTGGATAGCAACGTGAGTAGTGGAGAGGTGGTAGGCGGCGAAAAAAAAATAGCGGCATGGTGGCAGAATTAGCAACGTGGCGGGGGCACGGTACAGGGACGGCGTAGCGGAGGGAGAAAAATAGAAGCAGTGGTGTTGGGGTTTATGCACGGCAACCCATTCACCCACGTTTTGGCCTTTGTGTCTGCTACACGGTAGTCTTGCAGCGACACCAAATCTGCAGAGTCGCATGTCCGTGGAGCCACTACGACCAACAACATCATAGTCGCCATCACCGCTGCGGACAATGTTCTAGCGCTGCTGCTACTAGTGGGAGCGTGACCTTTGATAGCTGCTTCTTTTTTCTAGCTTTTATCTATTCTGGAAATTTGGGAGGTCCACAAATGGAATAGACCCAAGCTGAGGCTCTGGTGTTGTTTGAGTAGATCTTCTACTGCCCTTATCCTGATTGCAACGTGCTCCTGTGGAAATATTCTAAGCCAAAATGATCTTTCTTCTGTTTCGAGCTTGCCATTGTGGGTCAAGAGTTCTCTTCTTCTGATTTGCAAATGTGATTAAATTTTTTTTTGTTGGACGGTTTGAAGCAAAATGTTGTGCTTCCTACTGCTTTCTTTTCTTTGCAATCCAAGTCTTCTATGTCTGATCTGGATAATTTTGGATGTTGGGCTGAAATTAGTGGTGTTCCATTGGCCCCTCTTTGTTGACGTCTGGATGAATTCACCCGAGAGGCATCGACAAAGAAGTACAAAACACCATGAGCAACAAAGCATCAAACATTAACCATCAGCCCTTGGCTAGATATTATCGCACCATTTTCAAAAGTACATGGGATTGAGGGGATGTGGTTCAAGATGCAAGGGAATTGGTTGTAACCAGGGAAGTTAGGAGGTTAAGGGCTATGATTGCTACTGGAATTTGTGGGAGGGGAATGCTCTCTTATGCACAAGTTATGTCATTGGTCCTTGTCAACAGCCGATTTTTTTCGGTAGACTTGGAACCAAGAGATAGGAGGTGCATTCTTTGAAGAAACGGGACTCTTATAGAGTATTTTCGAGGCCCGTTGTAAACAGCCAAAGCCACGCAGTGATGTGCAACATGGTCTCTTTGAGACACAAGTGTAACTGTTTTTCAAGACAATTGCCTTCTTGCCTGGGGCTTGTATGAGAATGGCCAATAGTCTTTTGTTTATGATGTCAACGAGGTCTTGAAGACCTTTTCTGTGCATTTTGCTCCTTGACCATTTTTTTTTGTTTTCTTTTTCTTTTCTATTATTTTTTTTTTGTCTTTTTGAAAGAGCTTGCTTTTTTTGTGCCGTGCTCGTGTTTGAGCACTTGCATTTTGCATCATGTACTATGTATTGTGTTTTGCATCGCAACTGCTTAGAGAGCTACAGTGACCAACAGTGTACCAAGAGTTTTGAGATGAGTGGAATGTATCAAGGGGGGGTGTAATCGAATAGGATAAGGGAGCATGATTGGGAAATAGGGGATGCATCAGGAGTCAGGAATGTACTTATGAATGGCTTGATTAACCTAGTCGCGTGCGTCAGGAAAAACATGATACTTTATTGTCATGATGAAGTGCATTTATGCACGAATGCCTTAGAAGTGTCATCCTCCAAACACAACTCCAAGAAGACAAGAAAACCACAAATAAAACAGTCAACTAAACACTTTAAACAAGGAGATGGAGTCACCGCATGCAGCTTCCAAAGCAAACAAAATCATGAACAGCATCAGTTTCATTAGGCCCCATGGGATGAATCATGCAACAAGTCTTTGTGGAACAGGAACAGCCAACTGCAGCAACAGATCTTTTCAAATTTTTGCCTGGTCATCAATGATGTTTCTAGTTTATAGTCTTAGCGGACTGTTGTGGATTAGTTTTACGTCATAACCCCTTGGACGGTGCCAGTTTAGCATCGTAGCGGACGGTGCATTGCTAGTTTATAGTCATAGCGGACTGATACTTACCTTGCTTGTGTAAAGTGTGATGCTGCATGCATGGTCATGCTATGTGCTTGCAAGATCCTACAAAAAATCAACTAGGAAGAAAAACAATATCAAGCAACACCTGCTGTACATAGAGTTAGAATGTATGAATGAAAGAAAGGCAATGCAAAAAGTGATAGTTTTATGCCGTTCCGGACCATATGCTAGTTTAAGGCCTTTTCGGGCCATGTATTTTTTTGTAATTTTATGTTTTTTATTGTTTTTCTTTGTTTTCTAGAGTATATGTATGCAACTAAATGTAAGTTTGAAAAAAAGAAGGTAACAACCACGCATGAATCTAAACTGTAACTTATAACTTGTAAGCGGAAATTCAATGTAAGATGACGAGAGTTTGTAAATATGCAATTTTTTTACTCTAGTTTAAAGCCATCTCGGGCTTGGTACATCAGTTTAAAGTCTTGATGGACTATTGCATCTTTTGTTAAAGAAAGGATTACCAGTTTTATGCCATGGTGGGCCAAAGGTAGTAATGTTTTCAAGGAGTTTTTAGATGGAACCGGCCATTTCTGACCGTGGCTAGTTTAATGTAATTGCGGACTTGTTATAGTTTAACGTCATTTTAGATAGTTTGTAGTTTAACATCATTTCAGACAGTTCGTAGTTTAACGTCATTTCGGACAGTTTGTAGTTTAACGTCATTTCGGACAGTTTGTAGTTTAACGTCATTTCAGACAGTTTGTAGTTTAACGTCATTTCGGACAATTCGTAGTTCGTTCATTTTAGTTGTTGAGTTGTCTCTTGATCTTTTGTAGCTTAACATGTGGGGCTAGGTGTATGGGTATGATCCTATATTCACCTTCCCCTTCATTAGTGATGTCAAAGGGTAGTTCCGACCAAGAGACATCAGCAGGAATGGCTCCTATGTCTATGTCTTCTTGAGTTTCTTCAGTGCTAGTTGGGTTGTGAATCAATGTTGGGTTTGCATTTTGATGTATGTCCATGGTTTCTTGTTTAGGCTTAACAAACTCAATTTCTGACCCTTGATCTACCTCAAGGCATGAGAAAATGATTGATGGTATTGTATCCCCATGTATGATGATCTCACCATCCTCATAAGGTAGATGTATCTCCTAATGGATTGGTGAAGATACAGGTTTAAGTTGAGCTAGCCAAGGATGTCCTAGAATCAGATTAAACCTTGGCATTTCATCAACCACTATGAATTCAGCTGATGTAGGGAATTGGTCTCCGACTATAAATTCTAAGGTAACCATGCCTTTTACTCCCACACGGGAACCACTGAAGGATCTCAAAAAAGAGGTTGTTGTAGGTTGTATTTGTTCAGTGAGTCCCAGTTTTTCAATGATGGAAAAAGGTATTACATTTGTTGCTGCACCATCATCAACATGCACCCTACGTATTTTGAAATTATCAACCTATATTGTTATGAACATAGGAGCTGTGGTGATTTCCCTTGTTTTCTCATCTAGCTTAATGTCCTTAACGTGGAATTCTAAGGATGTGGTCTTTGATTCCTGAAGTTGTGGGGATAATACCGCATAAATGGATGGTTCGTCTGCAGGGAGATCCTCATTAACAGGAATTGAAGTTAACATTCATACAAGAGCCTCTCGATGTACTGATGAAGTCATCACTAGGTCATATAAACTTAAAGTAGTATTCTTTTGTTTTAAGGCTTGTGTGACCTGGGTCAATGCATTTGCTAGGTCTTTTTCATTTGGGACATACTTATCCATAGAGATTTCGTCCATTTGACCTAACATTCGTATTTCTTGTGGAGGGGTTTTTACGTTAGTGGCTGAGAATGTTGGGTTTGGGATATGACTTGTACTAGGCTCATTAACAAACAAACTCATGGGAACGGTGCTTAGTCGTGTAGGCTTTGGTAGACCTAATTCATGTCTATGGTTTTCTCTCTCCATGCGCTCTCTTTTTTCTTTTTCCAAGCACTCTCTTATTAGCCTATTGGCAAGACGTTCTCGCGCAGGTCTTCGAGAAGTGGAGGTGGGTTGTGTGCCAGGGTGTTTTGGCACTTGGACCACAAAGGGAATGGGTCGGTTTTCAGATGGTATGTTTGTTGTGGTGGCAACCGAAGGAGGTATGCGGATGATGAATGGTCTTGATGGTGTGGGGGACGTGCGTATGGTAAAAGGGATTTGAGGAGATGTTGGGGTAGGGGCGTTTTCTGAAGGCTTCTGAATCACAAAAGGTCTTTGCAGGACGTCTCGTCTGTTTTCCATATGGATAGTATTAATCACATATAGGGCATCGTTGATTTTGGTATTGAGAGGATCTTTATAGACCCCCATGGATTGATTTTGGGGCCTTACTGGGTTTTTCTCATCGAATACTACTTCACCCCCATCTATCATGTGTTGAATGTCTTGCTTTAATGCATAGCAGTAATCAGTCCCATGACCACACCGTTGATGATACTCACAAAACCTATCCAACCTAAA
>MNCI01010532.1:333963-354729 GCA_015680685.1 Gnetum montanum | reverse complement strand
TTGTAGTGTGGGGTGACACAAGCTTAGTGTGATCAACAGGGATGAAGAGACTCAAATGGGCAAGATGGATCAGTTTTGATAGGTAGTGAGGTTTTAATCAATAACAAGAAAGTGGCCCTCCTTCTAGCGCCAAAAATTGTACTGACCTAAATCATCGGTGTAAGGTTGAAAGGGAAACAAACACCGAGAGATCGTTGGGCAGCCACAGCGGACCCTGCCTTCGCTTGAGGGCAAGCTGGAAAAGGGAATGAAGGTAGAGTGCCTTGGATGGTTTACACACAAATCAACCAAGGACTTCCCCGAGTGTAAGCTACGGCTAGTGCTGGGGTTATCGTAAACAGAATGTAAACGGAATGTAAACAATGATGCGAAATGTAAATAAAGCGTGCAGGATTATGAATAAATCATAAACAAAGTTATATTTGTAAAGCATAAAAAGAACTTAAACAATGTGAATGGGAGGCAATAATGAAACTGTATTATATTGTTTTAGAAAAAATGTGCACCGGTCAAAGCGTAGTTGCACAAGTGTGAATGGCAAGTCAAACGCCTAGCCCCGGAAGAATGTGACACGATGATGTGACGATGTGAGAAGAACTTGGAAGCCAAAAATTAGATGTTCTGAGCGCCCAAGGATTGCAAGTTTTATCCTCCTTCGGAATCGCCAACTTCTCCAATCTTTGCCTCCTCCAATCTTCTTCTCCTTCTTGCTACCTTTGCTTTGCTTCTCTTTTCCTCTTGTTCTTGTTTGTTGTTCCCCCTCAATTTTTGTGAATTGGTAGGGTATTTATAGGTTTGGGCTAGGGTTTTGGCTAGGGTTTTCTTTGACCAGGTTCAATGTATCTATGCTGGAAAGTTGTACATGAGTTGGATGTGTGTTGGCAAATTGCTTTTCTTGACCAGGTTCAATGTATTTTACAACTTATGGGTCATTTCAGCCCATAAAAATACAAATAAATTAAAAATACAAGCCCTTGAGTGATAAAACTTTAGAAAGCTTAGGAGGATTTTCAATAAGCTTCATCTTCTCACGTTCAGATAGCCTATCCAACTGTACACTTCAAGATTTTGAATAGCTTTTTTGGTTTTGCATCCTTTCTATTATATAACAGTTCAAAAGCATATCATCATGTGCTTGTCTGTCATGATTTTCATAGCTACCTGGATCTGTTCTACACCGTCCTATTCCACGACTTGGAGAAGACACTAGAGATGAAGTCGTTGGCCCCTGGTTATCTAGCAGAGACTGCTTTAAGCTGGCCATCGCTGGTGAATGATGATGTTCTTTGAGCAGTAGTAAGCAGTCTACATCTTGAACCCTCAGCATATTTGATGGAATCATCATCTAGGACGGACCATGTCACGTTGCAAGAGTCTACCGAGCTTCCTCCATAAGACATTGTGCAACTCGAATCACATGTTAAGCACTTTCTTTATTTCAGCGTCACAGGCAGATTAAAAAAAACAAACCAGACAATGCTGCAGCGATGGAATAGAAACGCGGCGGACAGGCAACGCGGGAAGAGCAACGCTGCAGGGCAGGAGACGGAGCAGCAGACATGGCAGCGGGATCAGGGACACGGTAGCCAGCACATAGACATGGTAGGCACGACGCAGTAGCAACAGGCGCGACGGCAGGCTCAGCGGGAGTACAGCGATGCTGGGGCGGCAAACACGAAGCAAGGTGGCACGGCAGGTGTAGGGCAGCAACGCAGGAGATGCGAGACATCAGCGATGCGGCAGCAGGGACGCAGCAGCCAGAAAATAGCAACGTGGGGGCAGCGACGTGGATAGTGACGTGAGCAGCGGAGAGGTGGCAAGCGGCGAAAAAAAAACAGCGGTGTGGTGGCAGAATCAGCAACGTGGCGGGGGCACGGTAGAGGGACGGCGCAGCAGAGGGAGAAAAATAGAAGCAATGGTGTTGGGTTTTATGCACGGAAGCCCATTCACCCACGTTTTGGCCTTTGTGTTTGCTACGCGATAGTCTTGCAGCGACACCGGATCTGCAGAGTCGCATGTCCATGGAGCCACTACGACCAACAACATCATAGTCGCCATCACTACTGCGGACAATGTTCTAGCGCTGCTGCTACTAGTGGGAGCATGACCTTTGATAGCTGAGGCTCCACGAATGGAACAGACCCAAGCTGAGGCTCTAGTGTTGTTTGAGTAGATCTTCTACAGCCCTTATCCTGATTGCAGCGTGCTCCTGTGGAAAGATTCTAAGCCAAAATGATCTTTCTTCTGTTTCGAGCTTGCCATTGTGGGTCAAGAGTTCTTTTCTTTTGATTTGCAAATGTGATTAAAAAAATTTTTGTTGGACGGTTTGAAACAAAATGTTGTGCTTCCTACTGCTTTCTTTTCTTTGCAATCCAAGTCTTCTATGTGTGATCTGGATAATTTTGGATGCTGGGCTGAAATTAGTGGTGTTTCAAACCTGACATTCTCCTGGTGAACCTCTGTCAAGTCCTTGTCTAAATGATATGCCTAAGCATCTGCCAAGGACTTATCAAGGATCACCGACTCTTGCTCATCCTCAGCTATTTGAAGTTTTAACCTGAAGCTATTGAAAAGCTTCATCTCTGGTGAGCTCACAGTTGAGGAGAGCTGGATCAGCAAGTTAGGCTCTTAACTAGGTGACTTCTATTGTCAAGCATTGACAAGTGGATTGAGCAGCTTCAAGTTGCCCTTCCAAAATAAGGCTCTTACCCCTTGCTGAAAGCAGCTCCAATTGGGTTGCAGTGATGTTATCTAGAAGGTCAAAAAAATCCAAAAGCGGTTGCCCGGTTCCTACCAGTTGATCCAATAGTTCTTTGTGTTGTGCTGCATCAATCCTACTACGTGAAGTTTTGGCGAATGCCTATACATCCTGAAGTCCATGTACATATGGTACAGGCACTACCAGTGTGTTGAGAACTATAGCAATTGCATCAGCAACCACTTCGACCATAATCTCTATCCTTGGTGCTGCATCACCAAGACTGTTTCCCCCTCGCCATCCTCCAAGCATACCGAGAAGGTAGTGGCATTCCCTGAAATTTCAAGGAACAGTTATTGCATTGATACCATTACCTCTCGGATGCTAAGGTCTGTTCTTCCTAGAACTTGTGTTTGGGCAGTGGAGAACATCGGTCCTACTCTTTCTAGCAAATTAACGGATCAAGCCACTTGCTCCAACTAGCTCATTATAGGGCGATAGATCGAAGGGTCTTCTCCTCCACCAATCCTACCAGATTTCTCTTGCTAGCTCAAGAGCAATTATTGGATTTCACGGATGTGTTCCACAATAGTTTGCAAACTCGACCTTGTTGCTTGTGCAAGTGGTGAAGGTGGTTGCTTCTCTTCCTCCATTTGTGTGGTGGCAGGAGTCCTATCCTTCATCATTTCATGCCATGAGGCAATCGGGGTGTGCTAGAGTGTATCATTAGCATAGTGTGCTATCCTTGCCCGTTTGCACAATTTTCTAATTAGGCAGGAAAAGGAGAGCTCACCTTCCACATTCACTTTCAGCAAACCTTTTTTTGATCTATAAGAATAACAGCTATGGAAGGCTCATTGGGAACTTCCCACTTAAGGCAGCACAGGCATAAGCAGAGAAGGTCATGATTTTGCTGGGTCTTACCATTGGGTTTAGATGGTAAGACACGATCTTGGAATACACCCTCTCTTTGGTGGTTAGAGTGTCAAAGTCCTTACAATCTACCCCATAGCACCGTCGGATCCACTCCCCTTTTACCTCAGGGTCTGCTTATTTTGGGATCTCCACCACGTCTACTCTAGTCTCTGGCAACCCCAGAGCTTGCATGATTGCTTCAGCAGAGTAAGAGACATAAATGTCCTTAATCCTTACTCTAGACCCTGGTTGCCGATTCTTCCAAAAGAGATAGGTCTCTCCCAAGTACCATTCACCACTGGTTGTGATGATTGGCCACATAGGAGAATTTTGTAGTTGAAGCCTCACATCTTCTGGTGCGTTCTCAAGGAATGGTCCAAAGTTTAGCTCTTGTACGACCATTCGTTGCACTTCTCATGGCTTAATAGCATCAAGACATGCTTGGGTTAGGGTGACCTCAAGCCATGGTGCTATCCCCAAAGTTTCATCCCCTTGCAATTGCTTGCTGGTAATCCCCTCTTTAGGAATCTAATGGACAAATTCCACATTAGCTACCTCGCGGAGGGGGCCAATTGCATAACAGCCCTCCATGTGCTCTGGTTGCTGCACACCTCATCCCCTTCCTATTCGTGGATGCTTATCCCTCAGTTGTGATGGTTGTTCACCCCTTGGATGCCTTGGTTTTGGTGCCATCTGCAATTAAACATAACCACCCATTAGACTATGCATAAGTAGCTCAAATGGTCCCTATACACCTTCTCAGTTCAACTAAGTTATGTTGTTGGCACAGGCATTCCATTAAGTCCCCCAGAGTGTTAATTCATGGGTTAGAGCCAAAAACAACAAGGGATGAGTTGGAGTTTAAACGGTTGTTTTTGTTTCTCCCCTTAGAGGTGTGAATTCTTAATTAACTAACTAATTAATTAATTAATTAATTAATTATGCATAGGCTTCACACCCCCCCCCCCACCACAGCTGAGAGCATACCTTCGAGTGCTTAAGAGGACAAGGATCGGTTGATGCGGACGCGTGATGAAGTGTTGGTGCTTGGGAAAAAGTTAGGCAGAAAAAATGGTAAAATTTCCTCCCAATTTATGTTCCAAATGATGAAAAATGGAAAGGCACAGTGGGTATATATAGGGAGTTAGGGTTGCATCGATGGGGCCACGTATACGCGGCCGCATGTACGTAGGGGGCTGCGTATACGGGGCCCCGTATACATAGGAGGTCACACTCGTTGACCAACCCAGAAAAAGCTTGAAAAGATGAATTTAAACACCAAATTGGGATGGTTGAAGAGCATGAGAGGCCCAGAACACAGCTTAGGAAAAAAAGAAGGGAAATCGAGCTAGAAAAAGAGTCACAGGTAGGAGAACATGCTGAGAAAGGACTCTATGGGAAAGAAATTGAGCAGTGGATAATCATGAAAACAAGCCACCAATCAAACCAATAGGATGGGAACTAACAAACGACACTGAGAATATGCAAGTAGGTCCTCCCCATAGTAGGAAGTTGCCTTCATAGCCCTTGCATATCCCCAACACCGGGGTCCGTGGGCCCCGGGCCTAAGGAACAATGACCATAAGTTAATACGCCCATCCATGAGAACCTGCCGTGGCATGAGAAGTTCAAGAGAATCACGACAAAAAATCAAAACATAAGACCAGAAATGAGGTGAGTCATGGAGAGAAATGGGTAAAGAAAGAAGAGTGAGGTTTGGAATTTCAATTATTGGTCACATGAAACCCCATGTGAAGTTGTGGTTAAGTGACCTGATAGGACCCGGCCTCAGGTCAGACCCAAAACCATCCACATCCAATGACATCGCAGTAACATGCGAAGACTTGTCCATCCCCCAAGTGGATAGGAATGCACTCGTAGAGAACCCCCACTCCAACAGACATGAGAGGAAGGAAGTGAAACAGGGCCAAGTTAGAGGGGACGAAGGAAGTCCCATAACTAGTGTTTGTGGCCCATGAGAGGTGGTCAAAGGGATGTGCTTTGAACTCCCACATGGTTAAGATTTTATTCTTGTGTTTTCTTTTAGTTTGTGGGAACCACACTATGCAAAGACCCATGCTTGTGTGTATGCATTTGACCAAGGGATGTGCTTTGAATCCACATTTTTTTGTTTTTTTTCTCTCTCTCTCTTTTTCTCTTATTTTTCTATTTTTGATGAGGACCACACCATGCAAGGTCAAACTGCTAAGGAGCTTCCTTGTAGAGAAGGACTTGGAGTGAAAAGAAATCCATAAGGGCACTCCCACCACCCAAGGGGTAGAAGAGGACAAAAAATGTTGCATTCCCCTTGAAGTCACACTCGATTCAAACCATTGGGTCATCCCTGAGTCTAGGAATTACACAAGTCACACATTAATTATAATGTTTTTAAGTGAAACGGGGTTGCATGTTTCCAAGAGTTGGAAAACCATGGAGTGGATGAATGGGTGGATGACATGGACTCACTACCGATATTATGAGGTGAAAGTAGATGCAAAAACCAAGAACAACCATGTGAGGACAAGAGCAAGGTAAAATAAGTGGCTATTTTCAATGACCCATCGCAACAAAAACCATCCGTGCCAAACTTGATGACAATAAGATGGCTGATTAGCGATCACTTGAAAATGAAAAACACACATATTTATAAATAAACAACAACAAATAAATGGAAAAATAATTAAAGAAAGGAAAAAAATTAACAAGAATTGGCAAACGTATGAATGATGTTGAAAAACAAAAAAGTGTAAAACAAAAAAAAATATTCAAAAACCGTGAGGAGTGTAGTGGAATGGATCAGCATGGAAGACGGTCTCCCCCATGATTGGACAAAAAGGAGGAGACACGAAAGATGGAACGAGGTTGTCCTAGTGATGATGAGCTGGCAACACTGGTTAGGTGGAGCTCACGAAAAGGTTTCAGTTGTTTTCGGTTGACCAACTGCATTCTGGTGGGATCTTCAAGTTTGTGGATAAGCAAGGCCCCTGATAGGAAGGTTTCGGAGATAATGTAAGGTCCCTCCCATAGTTTTTGAAACTTGGTCGATTGTGATACATGTGTGGGGTTCCAATACAACACCTTGTCTCCACTTCTAAATGTGATCTTTTGAATTCTAAGATCATGACGCTTTTTGTTGTAGGCCTTGTGGATCTCATTTGAAGACAGGGCCACTAAATGATTCTCATCTAGCACACTTAGGTTGATGAGTCGTTCACATTGTGCTAGTGGTAGGTCAAGGCCTACGTCACTGGCTGTGGATAGTATCCAGAGTTCTACTTGGATTGGAATTTTTGGTAACTTTTCGTACACTAACTCATATAAAGAGTACCCTACAAGAAGTTTCCAAGTGGAGCATTAGGCCCAGAGGGCATTGTTAAGTTTGGTGCTCTAATCCCTCCTGTATTTGCTAATGGTTCGGGTGAGGATCTTGGTGATCTCCCTATTGGTGACTTTGGCATGCCTATTAGCTTGGAGGTGATAGGGTGTTGTAAATTTATGGGTGAACCCCAAGTGTTGCATTAGTTTTCGAAAAGTGACACCCGTGAAATGAGTCCCATTCTCCGAGATGAGTGCACATGGCACTCCAAACCTACTCACGATTTGCTATTAGACAAATCGTGCAACGGTGTTTGAAGAATAGTTGATGACAGCAACTACCTCCACCCACTTTGTGTAGTAGTCCACAACTACGATGATGTATGCCTTTCCGTTGGATAAGGGTGTTATTGGCCCCATGAAGTCGATGCCCCAAATGTCAAAGAGCTCCAATGGTTGGATCCACTATTTAGGTTCCTCCATCTATGCAGTCATCCCACCATATCTTTGGCATCATTCACAGAAGTAAGCGAACCATTGTGCATCCCTGAAAATTGTGGGCCAGTAATATCTTGCAAGTAGGATCTTAATGGTTGTGCAACATCCAGCATAGTGGCCCCCATAAGGGGCCTCGTGAGCATCTTGAAGGATGCGCAGTGTATCGTAATTAGGGACACACCATCAAACCAGGCCATCTATGCACACCTTATAAAGTTGGCCATTGATTTCCATGAAGTGCTTGGCCTTATGGAGAAACTATTATTTTTGCCGATGGTCCCACTCCTTGGGCAACTCCTAAGTTGTGAGATAGGTGAGGATGTGACTGAACCAAGGTAATGCTTTGGGCACCTGCGAATCGACCGCACCTACAAAGAGGCGTTTGTCTGGAAATTGGTCAAAAATGGGCTCCTCCTCTTCTGTGTCATCCCATCACAACCGAGATAAGTGGTCAACAACCACATTCTTAGTTCCCTTCCGATCTACCATGGTGAGGTCAAATTCTTGAAGTATCACCAACCACCGGATGATGTGAGGGCTCACCATTGGTTTGTTCATCAGGAACCAGATAGCACTGTGGTCAGTATGCATGAACACCTATATCCATGCACATAGTGTCATAATTTTTTCAAGGTGAACACCACTGCCATCAACTCCTTTTCAGTGGTGGTGTAGTTAAGCTAAGCACCCACAATGCTATGACTTGCACAATGGATATAGTATGGATGTTTCTGATCATCACATTGTGTAAGCACAGCTCCCAAGGCATAGTTGGATGCATCTATCATGATGTGGAAGGGCCTAGACCAATCAGGTGCTCATAGAACTAGAGTCTCTACGAGTTTTTATTTAACCAATTAGAATGAAGATTCACATTCCTTGGTTTAGATGAACGAAGCATCTTTTTTTTTAGTTCTACCAATGGCTTGGTGATCTTCGAGGAATTTTCAATGAAGCACCGGTAATAACCAGTGTGCCCAAGGAATTACCAAACATATTTTACAGTGCTTGGTTGTCAGCTGATTCCTTAGATGACCCTGATCTTTTCAAGATCCATGCTAATCCCTGTCTATGAGACACGATGCCCCAACACAATGCCTTCTTGGACCATCAAGTGGCTTTTCTGCCAATTGAGCCGTAGATTGGTATCTACACACCTCTTTAGAACTTGCTCAAGGTGGTCCAAGGCTTGCTCGAATGTGACCCCATAGGTGGAGAATTCATCCATGAAGACTTGTACCCCATTAACAATTTGCTGCTGGAAGATGCTGAGGACAAGGCATTGGAAAGTGGCAAGCGCATTACACAAGCCAAAAGGCATCTTCTTGTATGCAAAAGTCCCCCATGTACTTCTGAAAGTTGTTTTGGCCTGGTCCTATGGTGCAATTTGGATTTGGTTATAGCCACTATAACCATCCAAAAAGCTATAATAATGGTTCCCTACAATGGTATCCAACACCTGGTCCACAAATGGGAGTGTGAAGTGATCTTTTGGAGGTAGCCATGTTGAGCAATCAGAAATCTATACAAACCCTCCATTTGCCACCCTTCTTTGGCACGATAACTAGTGGGCTAACCCATTCGCTATCGACAATGGAATAGATGAACGCCACTTTGAGCAATTACTCGATTTCATCTTTGACGACTTGCTTTAACTTGGGGTTCAACCACCTTTGTGGTTGACATCATGGCTTCATGGAGGGGTCAATATAGATCTGATGTTGGCAAACTCTTGGATCAACTCCAGTTAACTCAGGATATGACCATGCAAATGCAGCATTCCATTTGTTCACCATCTTCAGCAACTTTTTCTTTTGTTTAGGAGCAAGGGTGCAATTGATAATTATCGACTTCCCATTTTGCAAAAATGCATATTCTAAGTGGGCTGGTAAGGACTTGAGCTCCAGGGACTCTTTTTTGAAGCTTTCAGGGATTTGCAACTTTCCCCAATCATCATGGTCATCAACAATGGAGACTTATTGATGAACCTCTTCCATTTCATCCATGCTTTTTATGTAGGCTCATACAAGCCCCTCATATGGTTCCATGCACAATGTGTTGCTAGAAGGATCAACTGTCATCCACTGGGTGCCCTCCTGATTTCTAGCTGCTGCATACAAGCATTGTTGAACTAGTGATTCTTTGGTACATCAACTGCATGCTTGAATAGATGTCTACTTGGCGGACCATAACTACTGCACATAGTTGCACATTGAGTCACTGTACGCAATGCATGGAACGCACTTCTTCTCGTTCTTTTCAAAAGAATTTTCCTTTGAAATTTCAAGGGAAAGATCTCGGAGTCCTAATGTTGCATCCATCATGCTCAGCCAAGCTCTTCCCATTATGATTGGGAATTTCCCCTTGCAATTCTCCACATGGATGACAAGGCAATCAGCAGGATAAGACCACCTGCAAATGGTGGTCACAATGTCTTCCACCAATCCCAAGGGAACAGTAATGGATTGGTCTGCCAGCTCGAGCTGAATGTTGCTCTTCTTTAATGGGGTTAGGTTCTAATTCTTGTACATGTCATGTGAGATCAAATTAACTCCTGACCTCGAGTCTAGAAGAGCTTTACATGGCTCATTCCTTGCCACCTAAAGGTAGATGAGGGGACTTCCCAAATCAGTCAATTTTTGGGGAAGATGCCCTACCTTTATCCAGTCGGTCACGGCATATATGAGCATGACCATTTGTACATTGGAGGGTGTTTGGTTTGAAGGCTGCTTGAGTGGTGGAATAGTTGAGGCACTTTGAGGTTCAGAGGCACTAACCACAGGTGTATGTGAGGGTATGTTTAGATTATTAGGCCAGAAAAAGGAACATTTTTATGGTTTGGGTTCCAGTCCACTTGGTTGAGGTGCTAGTTGTAGGTTGACAGCCCTCGTAGTGTTTTGTTGCTGTGGCTATGGTAGTATCTCCCCCTGCATAGGTGGAGTAGGTGGTAAATGAGTAGGATGTTGTGGAGAAGGAGTGGCAGGAGAAGGTGATGGAGGATAGTAAAGATGTGGGCTTTCCCCCTTGGGTGATAGAGATTGTGGTCGAAAATATTCTAGGGGTGGTAATAATTCTGAAATGTCATGTGATTGGAAGAGTCTCGTGGAGAGACAAGTTGCTAAACATAGTACCCATAGGGATCTAGCTCTCGGTAAGGGTACTACTGCCTTAGAGGTGGCATTCCCCACGCTTGTGGTTGCTACCACTACTAGAAGTATTTGTAAGGTTGCGGTGGCATTCCACTTGGATAATACTCTTGCTGTTGGTGCAACTGCCTTAGGTTTCCTTGTGGGTAAGGCAACCTTTGAGGTGTTTACCTACTTGTCAAGCAAGGATTCAATGAGTACACCCTAGACTCTTGAAGATGTGACACCACAAGACAACATCCCTTAGGATGTTCATACTGGCAAATGTCACATTCATCGTCTTCCTCCGTGTCAGAGTCTGTAACCTGTTCATCCACAACAACTTTGTCCTTATCCTTATGTTGGGCACATTCAACTTCATTCTTCCTACGTCGATCACGATCATTACCTTGCTCTCTGGACTCTTCTGCAATTTTCAGCACACTTTGAAATTTTTCTTCCAAAGAGTCCCATCTTATCAACCTTTGACGATATTTCAGATGAAAACTTTTGTAAGGGTAAGGTTTTTCAGTTCACCACTACTTCTAGTGGTGATTCTTCCTCATCTTTGCAAAACTGGACTTCCCTCTTTCTGATGGAAGGATCTCGGTTAAACTCCTCTACACTCTCCTTCTTTCTAAGTTACCCCTCTTCTTTGGCCACTTGCTCAATTAGGCACTGAAATTGATGGGCCCTTAGTTCTAATAATCGTCCCTGGGTGTACATGCCAAGGGTCTTTCTCATTTCAAAGCAGAGCCCATCAATGATATGGCGAAGCTATGCCTGCTAAGAGTAGCCATGACCAAGGCACCGATGTAATAATGAATAGTACCTGCTCATGGCTACATCCAAGGTTTAATGATTGCATTGCTTCCACCCTTGGATCTAATGTCTCAGGTTTGCCACTCTGGAGTAGGTTTGATATTTTTCATTGAAGATCTCAAGCATCGTACTCCATCTTTTGATTGATTCTGGTTCCAAGGACTGATACCAACTTTCTGCTTCCTTGATGAGTATGTGAGGGAATAGCTTAAGCTTATGCCAATCATTATCAATATTTTACAGGGTACAAGCATCATGGAATGCTTGCAGGTGAGTCTATGGATCGCAATTATATCCCCCTTCAAATCTGGGGATGTTGTTCATGTCAATGCATTTGATCCGATTGTCCTTCAAGAACCTACTAGGGATTTGAACTGACTCAGTGATATGGAGCATACTCCGAGTAGCCAAAAATGCCTCATTCAAGTCATAGTCTTGCTAAGGACCATGATGTCTATGACGATTTCGGCTACCCCCTCCTTTCATGATGATGAGCCTCACGCGATTGGTCGTGTGTTTCCCCATGACAATTCCTTCGGTCATCACGACCATTGTCTCCTTGCTCCTTTCTACCACAGTTATGATCAGAGTCTGAACTGGGTGACAGTAGAGGGGAGCCAGAGGATGGAGAAGAAGGAGAGGAGTCACCACTGCTCCGATGTCAATCTGCCCCTTTGCTCTAATGACGGCCTCAATCATCCTGCCCATCCTTTCTTAAGCCGTGACTTCTCCCATGTGACCCTCCATACCCTTGGGGATCTCGGTCACTGGGAGGCTTATTCTGGATGACGGACTAAATGATCTACTTCCCCAAAGGGATTTTAGCTAAATGGGAATCATGAAAGATAGGTTCCCCATCATCCTACAGCCCTTGCAATAATAAGGGGTTACTAAATTTCTTCCCCTTCATGTGTTCATATCGTTCTGCTTGCTACTGATCTTGTGCTTGTTGGGCCTTAGTGGGACAATAGTATCGGTAGTCATGGTCCTCCATGACATACTCCACACCACAATCTTGGATGCCTAGTTTGGTAAGATTGTGGAACAACATTCCAGGAACCAATCAGTTGGGTGGTAGTACAATGTTGCCTTCCATGTCCCACCATCGCATATGTTCATCCTGATGTAGGATGAAGGCAAAGTCAAGGGCATAATCATCAGGATGCTTGTATACCACCCGACATTCTTGTGGCACTGGTGGGTTGGATACATCTCTCCTGTGAGAAGACATGTGGGATGTTACATGATCCATTTAATCGGTGTACCTTACTTTTTACTTTAATCCACCTAGCGTGCGCAAATGTTACTATCCTAGGTCCATTCCAATGATGTGAATAATAAGTTTGCTAGGGTTAAATGGCACATATAAGACTAAAAGTCCCCAACAATAGTGCCAATGATGAGCGGCTAGGTACCCCTATGCCCAACCATGCGAATCACGGGCATTCACACACAACTCAGTCGAATTCCATAGACTATAAGTACTTTGCATATACCAGACCTTAACTAGAAAACCCTTGGTTAGAACAGTCGTTGTCTTCCCAACCTCACTTGTGATGTTCTAGTGGCGATGGTTAAGTGAGATTGAGGCAATTGATTTTTATAGCTTTTTACTTTATCTTTTGGCATCTAATTAAGGTGTGGAAATTAAAGAATGAAATATTATATTATCTATAATTATCCTAATCTATATCTTAAATATTCCCAGCATAAGTATTTGATCCCATCTCCCATGCACATCCTAAGCATCTCCTAATCACTACTAGTTACAAGACATTAAGCATCACTAGGTTGCCAAGCGTTGGATTTATGTTCGAGATGGTCGTACTTATGGTTCTTACAAACTATAAACGAGCAATAATGATTAAAATAATAACAAGAGAAATTTAAGGACTATTAAAGCATAGAAATATTAAACTATTAAATGCATTAAATAACTAAATCCAATTGCTGCAAGAAATGATCAAAAAGTTCGTCTTTATTGTTGTTCATGCCAATGGGCTCAGGTACATCAATTCTCGAATAAAGAGTTGGACACCTTTCTTACACCTACTACGGGCACTTAGAAAATATTCTAACTCTCGTGGGAACAAACTGTAAGAGCTTCACTACAACTGACAAAAAGATACCTAAGTGAGGCAGAAGCCCTCTTATTTATAGGCTAAAATAGGTGCCGCGTAAATGGGGCCACATCGATGCATGGAAGGATGTGTTGACGGGGCCACATCGACGCGGCCACATATACGGGGTCCTGTATACGTGGCCTAGTAAACGCATCAACTAATGACACTTCATCAACACTTAGATAAATGTTCATCTGACTGCTGCTGACTCTTAGAAAAATCTTGCAAAATAGGCCTCAATGTGTGCTACAATGGCTATGCTAGAGAGCATAATGCTAGACTTAGAAAAAATTTGCCAAGTTTTAACACTTAGACAAATTTATCGTTAAACTGCGAAAGCTTGAAATTGGTGGTGTTTCATTCATGAGGGTCCTTGTGGGGGCCACTATGTTGGGAGACACATGACCATTAAGATCTTGATGGTAGGGTATTATTGGCCAACCATCTTCAAGATGTTTACTAATTTGTCTGATCTTGTGAATGCTACCAATGAGATGGTGGGATGACCACTCAAATGGAGGGACCTCAACAATGAATCTAATCTTCAGAACCCTTTGACATAAGGGGCATTGACTTCATGGGTTCCATCACACTCATATCAAATGGAAAGACATACATAATCATTATCTTTGATTACTAAACAAAATGGGCAAAAGTAGCAGCCATCATCAACTGTACATCATCTATTGCTATGTGGTTTGTATAACAAAATATTGTAAATAAGTTTGGGGTGCCATGTGCACTGATTTTTGACAATGAAACCCATTTCATAGGAACCACGTTTTGCAAGCTCATGCAATGCTTGGGGGTTGAACATAAATTAACAACACCTTATCACCCCCAAGCCAATGGTCAAGTAGAGCTTACTAACAAGGGAATTACAAAGATCTTAACAAGAACTGTTAGCAAATATAAGAGGGACTAGAGCATAAAGCTCAATGATTCCCTTTGGGCCTACTGATCAACATGGAAACTCCAAATAGGCCACTCTCCCTATGAGTTGGTGTATGGAAAACTACCAACACTTCCTATTCAATCCAAGCTCCCTACACTTTCAACAACATGTGATCTAGATCTTGACTTGAGTTTAGTACTAAAAGAATGATTGATCAACCTTAATGTGCTAGATGAAAATTGATTAGTGGCTCTATCTTTGAATGAAGTGCACAAAGCATTCAATAAATAATGTCATGATTGTAGGATAATAAAAGTGAAATTTCAACCTAAAGATAAGATTCTCTACTAGAACCCCACATAGTTACCTCAATGAACTAAGTTCCAAATGTTGTGCAAGGGGCCTTATATTATATATGAAACCTTTCCTTCTAGGGCCATGTTGATCTACAAACCTGAGAGCCCAAACAAAAGGTAGCTAGTCAACATGCAGCAAGTAAAACCTTTCTATGAACCCAAGCAAGCTAGTGGAAGCAACGTCTCAAAGAATGGATAACCACATTCAATCTTTTGGATCTACTCCTTTCAACTTAGTTGTGGGGGAGATGGCCATAAGTGCTAATCATTTAAAGAGGCTCCTTAGTTTTTCATATTTTTTTCACATTTTTTATTTCAAATTTTGTTATTTTTCCAAATTTTTGTTTTACAACATCGTTAGTACATTTTATCTTTCTTGAACATTTTATAATTTTTTTATATTTTTCCTTATTTTGGTGTGAATTTTTTTGTCTTCTAATAAAAGTGCTTTATTGCCAATAGGACACAATGGTGATATTATTGTTGCTAATGGTGGTTTATAATTAACATTTTTGATTACTAATGTCTAGTTTCTATTTTTGAATTTTGATGATTGATAACTAAGACTGATTTCTGTTTTATGAAACAAGCAGTGAGTCCACATCATCCACCCATCCACAAACTTTATGGTTTTCCTTGTTTTTGGAATATGAGGTTCCTTTTTCATTAATAAATCTTTAATGAACTTTTGACCTTGGTATTTTCCAAGCTTGGAAAAGATTCAAAGGTTTGAAAAGGGTGTGGCTTCAAGGAGATTCAATAGTCTTTGTACCTCTCTACTTGCTTGAGTGCATGTGTGTTTTCGTGAATTTCTTACCATTCTATGTCCAGCAATAATAGGAAGTTGAATAACTCTTTGCATGGTATGGTTCCCATCCAAAAATTTTAAAAAAAACACAAAAACAATTATGAAAATTCAAAGCACACCCCTTAGAAAAATTAAATGGGTTATAAGCACTAGTTCTGGAACTAGAAAGACATGTTACCCATGCCTGAAGGTCCACTCTAACTAAGGCCCTTTCTCACTTCCTACTTCTATTTTCTTCTCTAATAACAAATGATGGTTGTTCATGGGAGCATTCTTGTGTCTCAAGGGGGTGGACTAGTCCTAGAGTGGTGATACAAAGTCACTGAAAGTGGTTGGTTTTGGTCTGGACTAAGGTTGGACTTTATTAGGTCATTTAACCAAAAAACTCATAAGGGACTTCATGTGACCATGATTGGGACATCCATTCCATTCTCCATCTAATTCATCAATGCTCTCCATAACTCACCTCACTGTTGGTTTTTATGTTTTTATTTCATGTCTTAGTTTGATGTATTGAAATTCTTAGGTAGATTCTCTAGGTTTGGTCCTTAACTTTTCATAATCGTTAATCAACTATCCCACAAACTCCTTAGTTGAGATTATGCAAGGGCAAAAATGGCATGTGCCGCTATGGGGATGACCCACTTGCATATCTCATGGATTGGTTAGTTAAGCTCCTTACATTTAGACATTGCTGCAAATCAAATCTTTCATGGTTTCCATCATGCATCCAACTGTGTGCTCTTTAAGAAATTCTTCTTCATGAAATCTCATTCTCTAATCATTTCTTCATTTTCTGAATTTCAAAACCCTCTTCTAATATTTTCATCATGTTCTTGGTTTTTTAGGCTTCCATTTGACCCAAATTTTGTTCAAAAATTCCTTGTTTTTCATTACTTTTGACAAAGTCAACAATGATTAACAATTGCATTGACTAGGCTTTGTCAACTAGGCCCTGTCAATGCAATCCAAAAAAATTCTATAAATACTGTCCAACACTTTGAAATTTTAAGTCATTTGCTTCAAAATAGGAGGGGATTTTTTGTAATTTTTTAGAGCCCAAAACCTTTCAAAGTCCATAACTTTCACACCATTTGTCCAAATCACTTCGTTCTTCGATCCTAAAGATACCAAAGGTAAGCTCTTAGTTGTGAAGGTTACAAACTTTAAGGTTTCCAATGAAAATTTTTCTAACTCCCCCAAATAGTTAATGAATAGAACAACATTAAACCATCAATTTTTGAGAGTTTAACCCTTTCAATAAACTTTGGTAAACCTAAAATTAATTATTAATATTAAAATAATAATTGAAATGATCAAATCAGCCATGATCACAACTTAGCCAAATCTAACTTTCCCAAAATGATAGGGTATCCCAATTATTTCAAGTTATACATTAAATGCTAACCCTTGGACATGTTGTGATCACAAATGGCACCAAGACCGAAATGATTGCAGGAAGGAGGACCATCACAACCAAGGGATAAATGACCTATAGTTGAAAAGGGAACAATAAGAACAAGCTTAGGAGCAGATAGTAGAAACTCACACAACAGGACCTCTTTGGGAGAAGCCCAAAGTGGAATTTGTTTAACAAATTTTTGAGGAAGAGGTTGTGATTGAACAATCTCAAAGAGCAGAGGAACCAGGGTTTGTACCAAGACTTGAGGTCACATTGACACAAGCCTACCTTGACATCATCAAGCCTCCTGATGTCCAACACTTAGTTCTCCAAGAACTAAACTTTGGATCATTCTTGGAAAATGCTCCACCAAAAGTCAAAACATAATTGCAAAACTTTCTTATGTGGCCAATCATCACTTCCAGTGGGGAGTGGTACATGGAAGAGACATATCTCTTTAGGAACAGCAGGAAGACATGAGCCACTATGAGAATAAAGGATATTTAGATGTCCTACTCAGTAAAAGCTATTACACATGCTCTTAGTTAGTTTGATTTTGGCACTCATCTAGTAGAAATCTTCATCCATGTAGACCCAGAGGTAAAAAGGAAGTGAACCTAGCGGTGTTATGGGGTTAACCACAAGGATTTTGGCATGCTCACATTAGTGGAGCACATATAATTTAAGATAGTGGCTTATCACCTCAATCCAATGATAAGGCCTAACAAGGTAACCGCTTTCTTTGCCTAAGCATGTGCTACTTTAAGTGGAAAATCTCCTATTAATCTTCCATAGTTAATATATCTGGAGATGGAAAAGCATTTCTAGAAACATGAACATGGAAGAAAAACCCTACCATATTCATGCCTTATCAAAAACCTCTATAAGAGGGTAGGGATGGTCCTCTATGCAAATGACATAATCAAGCATACTCCTATTGCCTCCTAGTTTGAGATGATGAAAGACAATATCCCTATTGTGTTCAAAGAAGAGGAGCAGCAACTAATACCTCCACCACCCTCTCAAGAAATAATGCTAGAGGCTCGCATAGCCATTGAGAGCCTGTGTGAAATTTGAGAATAGCTCTTACATGAGCAGAAGCAGCAAGTAGAAATAAGTGGTGGGGATTCATCTATGTACCATCCTGCAATGAGTCACCTTAACAAAGTGGCTCAAATAATTATTCAAATGGAGGGAGGTTGACCAATATTCTCAGCCTAAATAACACGGCTACCCATGAGATTGAATCCTAGTGCCTGAGAGGTAATAGTGTCTCTCACACAACAACAACAATTCCCAGAAATCTTTAGGAATGCTACTACCTTTTCAATGCACTTGGAGAAGGGTGAGGAAGCAAATGTCTTGGTGATGTAGCACCAAGGATAGAAGATTGCAGTAGAAGAGGTTGCTGATCGAATTGCCAATGTACTAAATGCACCTGCTGCATCTATAACAAATGTTTCTACACTCAAAGATGTGCAAACATCCGAAGGGACTATTAGCAATCAATTAAGTATAGCCTAGCACAAGGAATTTCTGGACCAACTGATGGGAACTGGGCAGTTGATTCCGAATATCTTTGATTTTCCAGATAACATCACTACAACCTAGTCAAAGTTGCTTAAATCAAAGGGTAAATACATCATTCTAGAAGGGCAACTCAAAACAGCTTAAGCACAAAGCCAACACTTGACAGTGGAGGTTGCTAAATTAAGGGCCCGCCTTACTAATCCCGTGCTCCTCAACCCCACACTAATAAGAGATGAAGCTTTTCAATAGCTTCAAAAAATATGTAAACAGGTCAAGACAAGGATGGTGACAATCATCTTTGATCAGTTTGTGATCGAGGCTAAGACATATTTAGTTTAGAAGGACTTGGTCTAAATGCGCATAGAGAATGAGATGCTAACCATAGAGAATTATTGCCTATGAAATGTTGATATGCAACAACAGTAGATGCAAGAATCCATTCATCAATAGCAGAAGTAGCTATCCAGAGTAAGCACTAAACTTAGGACATTGGTAGTAGAGAATATAAGTCTCTCTATGGAGGAAGTCTGTGCCTTATGCCAAAAATCTACGACTGAAATTTCCACCTAGAAGAATGAGGCTCTAAAATTTGAGAGAGTCAAGAATCACTATAGAGATCAAGTTGGCCTACAAAAGGAAGTTAATGAAAAACACATATAGATGACTATGGTGAAAGTAAATGGGACCCTCCAACAACTCCAACAAGGAAAAGAGATGTGGCAACCTATCATTGATGGGATAGATGCCTATAACAAAGTAGAAATACACATGAAGGAGATGCAAATTGAAGAGATGTCTGAATATATGAAGCTTGCCAATCTTCAATATGCAAACCTGGCAATGCTAACTATCAAATGGCCACATTCAAAGTTAGAGAAGTAGGTGGCCAACTTGTACTTACTATACAAGGTAGAGTTTAAACACCACAAGGAAACTAAGCAAAATCTTGAGACTACAAATGCTAAACTTGAAGTTCTCAAGGCAAGATTCACTAATCAAAGATCAACTGTTGAGAACCTAGCTAGAAAAATGAATGATTACTAGGAATTGTAGAATGCAATTAAGGCATTCAAAATCAAATGCAAATAATTTTATGTTGTTTTCGTGAATGTCAAGGAGTTGTTCCCAACAATGCCCTGTCTTAGGGATGTGCCCACACTAGCCCACATTGACAAAGCTACATGGATTGTGCACAATCCTAAGAGTAAGGAGGAGAAGATGAAAGCATTATTGGATGCTTTCTGTCTTTCACTGGAAGTTGTAGCTACAATAAGACAACCACAATAGCCTTAACCACTATGTGTGCCTTAAGTAGGAGAAGGTTCCCTAGAACCTTAGGAGTCTCCAACACTTGGGACCGTTTAATCTTCTTCCTTATCTTCATGTCATTAGAGGAATTTTGTTTGTTAAATTTTGTTCTAGTCTTCAATTTTGTAGACCTGAACACTAGAAAATTTTGTAATAATTGTATATGCGTACACTTGGGCACTTAGTATTTGTTTGTGTTTGTTTATGTTTGTCTTATGTCTGTTGTCAGTCAATACTTCCATACCTTTCTAAATTTGTAAAGAACTCGAGAATGAGTTTTCATTCAGTCATGGGGGTATGATGAATGGTAGATTGATTGTGAAGACTGGGCCCTATTGACTAGACCTCATCGACTAGGCCTCATTGATGCATGATTTAATGCATTGATGTGGCCTTATTGACGTAGTGTCTATTTTTGTCTATAAATACATGTTCATCCACTGTGTTTATGGCATGTCTTGTCATAGTTGTAGTGGAACTCTTGCAGTTTTGTCATTTGAAAGTTAGAATATTTTTCTAAGTGCTCACAATAGAAGTCAAGAGTGTACGAATCTTTATTCGAGCACTATTGTACCTAAGCAGAGTAATGTGTAGCAATAAAGTTGATAAACCTTACAACACTTTGAAATAGATTAATTATTTATTTATGCATTTAATGTTTCATGCAATTTTCTTTAATGCTTTAAGTAATTAAATAATTAAGTAAACTAAACTAAGCTAGATTAAGTAGCGATTAATTAAGCACATAAGTACAACCACTTCGAGCATACACTTGGTGCTTGGTAATCCCAGTAACGTTTAATGTTAAACATGTTTAGGATGTGTACGACAAGTGGGAAAAAATGCTTATGTTAGGATTAGTTAGGTGTAGTTAGTTAGATTAAATTAGCAATAGAATTACTTCATTTCCTTCATCCTTTATTGTAAGCACCCAAACATAAAACATAAAAAATAATAAAAATCATATGCCT
>MNCI01010532.1:299832-313500 GCA_015680685.1 Gnetum montanum | reverse complement strand
CATACGCGATATCGCAAGAGAAGACGCGATATCGCGGCCCAGTGCAAGTCGCGTCTCATCAACGATAAATCTACCTGCAAGAGATAAGGGTTTAGAAGCCCATTTCAAAGCTTTATGTTTCACCTTTTCCACCACATTGTTCCTAATGAGTCATGAATTTGCTGACAGCCACGATAATGCACCCATGATATCGCACCGGCGATATCGCATCCGCGACATCACAGCTGACGTGATATCGTAGCTCAACCCGCGATATCGCGGCCTGCCTCAATTTCTATAAATAAGAGGTGGCTTTCCCAGTTTTAGGCACTTAGATTGAGACCCTTAGCTAGACTCTTGCAGTTTTATCATTCCAGAGTTAGAATATTTCCCAGTGTATGTCTGCAGTGTGGTGATTGTAATTGTACGACATCCTTTATTCGAGTGTGACGTACTTGGACACCCAAATGACTAGACATAAAGATTGAGATTACTTCATCATTGTAGCATTCACTTAGTTTAATTAAGTAATTATTAATTTTTATTGTTATTTACTGTTTTCCTAGTTAATCTCTCTCACCCTGAAACTCATGTTAAACACGGAATGAGTACAACTTGATTATGAGCATTTAAGTGTGACTACTTGGTAATCCAGTAGCGTACCTAGGATCTACGCTTGGTAATCCTAGTGGTAGTTGTGCATGAAGTCCAAGATGTGTACGGATAATCAAGGAACGGATGCTCATCACACTTAGGCTAGATTAGATTCTCTCACCCTTTCTCTCTTAGCTTAGTTAATATTATCTTCCACTGCCTTCAGGAGTAGCATTAGATTAGAAAACCCATCATACACCTCACTCTGGACTAAACCATACGTGACAAAGCTAATACTAGTCTAGGTGGGAAGATAGCGAACTGTGACCTAAGGCTAACTGTCTAGATGCCACAACTAGTCCATCTGCGAAGTTCGATCAGAGCACGCGTGTAATGCTCGTATTCGTATGGTTGAGTGCAGTGGCACCTTGCCACTCATCAATTCCATATGGTAGTGGGAGTAGCAAATAAAGTAATAGGGATGCCTAAGAGGGTGAAAATATCAATAGGAGATAGCCACTTGATATCAAAATGATAAGTCCAAGGAGGCCTAGGAGAGAAGCTAGATCGAATGGCTTGCATTTTGTTCCAATTGATCTTAGCTCCTGAGGCTCTACAGTAGATATCTATGTAGTGCAAGGTAGTGTTAAAATTATTATGGTCCTCAATCAAAGTGATAAAAGTATCATCTGCAAACTAGCTGTAAACAAGATCCTTTCCTTGTTGTGGAAGAGAGATACCTCTTAGCCTCATAGATTCATTATGAGATCTAAGAACAACTCCTAGAGCATCAGTAGCTAGGATGAAAAGATAAGGGGCTAAAGGGCACCCCTGTCAAACTGATTTTTGAAGCTCAATGACCTTAGAGAAGGTTCCGTTAATGCAAATGACTGAAGAGGCCTCTGACAAAACAAGATCGATATGTCTCTCAAAAACATTACCTAAGTTATGGTGTTTGACTATACTTTTTAAAAAGGACCAATCAAGCATGTCGTAAGCTTTAGCAAAATCAAGCTTAAGAAGAATGACTTTTTGATTAGTGGAAGAAGCCCAGTGCAAGCCCTCAATAGTAGTAACAACATTGTCTAAAATATACCTGCCTTGAACAAAACTGGTTTGCTCTTTACTTATAAGATGAGGAAGAAAAGGTTTAAGTTTATTAGCTATAGCTTTGGCAACTATTTTATAGATAACATTTAAAAGAGTGATAGAGTGTCAATTACTTATGCTCATACGATCTCCTGACTTGGGGAGAAGCCTAATAATACTAGCATTAATCTGCTTACCAAAGGATCCTTCCCTAAGAGCTTCCTTTTACACACTATAAACAATGTCTTGAAGAGTAGGCCAGAATTTCTTAAAAAATTCTGTTTGAAGGCCATCCATACCAGGGGCTTTACCATCGTGGATTTGTTGAAGAGCATTACCAAGATCCTATTTGGAAAGAAGAGAAGCATCACCAAAGATGAAGCAATTAAAAGGAGTAATAGCTCCTAAGCAAGTATTAACTGCAGTGGGGTCAATCGCCTCTTTTCGAAAAGTTCGAGAGTGGAACTCAAAGAAGGCCTGTAAAATGTCATCCTTGGAGGTGAAGATATTATCTTCGACTTAAATAGCTATAATTTTATGCGACAGGCTCCCCCCTTTGAGGAGACGAAAAAAGCCATTAGTAGCCTAGTCACCCATGCGGAGCCAAGAGAAACAAGCACGGAGGTGAGCACCTCTAGCTTCATAGTGATCCATTATACGTAGGTTCTCCTTGGCAAGTTTCAAATAACTAAAGTGAGCCTCAGTAGCTTCATCTTTATTAATGATATTTTGAAGTAAGGAGATTTCCTTATGAAGGTTGGACTTATGAGAACTTAGTCATGAAGCCACCAATTTACCCGCATGTTTGAAAAATCGTTAGAGGCAAGTACAAGAATTAGTCCACCAATCAATCCAACAATCTTCACCAAGGGGTTTAGGATGAAAATTTCATATTTGCATCAATAGAGAGCAAAGGGAGTTACTATGAAGAAAGGCAGTGTTAAAAATATAAAGATCATTAGAAGAGTAAGAGTTACCAGAGTGGGAAAGAGACCAATAACTAGGATAATGATCTGACAAAACCTGGGTATAATCTGCTTGGACAGGGGCACCGTTGGTAGAAGTAAAATGAATAAGAGGATTCATAGATAGATAAACCCGATCCAACTAAGAAGAGATATAGGAAGCACCATGTCTAGCATTACTCCAAGTAAACCAATTAGAAGTACTAGAAGAGGAGTAGTTTTCATTAGCTCCTTGCAACTTTAATTGATGTTTCAATGAGAGCCACTTAGAAAGCTCCCTGTTATCTAAACCACCTCTTTGCCCTCCAATTTATCCTTTGGATGCTCAATCATGTTGAAGTCCCCTGCAATAATCCACTTAGCTTTGGGTAAGTTGTGCCTGAGCCAATTCCACAAGAGCATCCGATCAGTTGAGTGACAAGAAGCATAAATGGAGACAATCCATAAGATTTCATTAGCGTACCGTAATCAAACCCAACTACAATGCCCTAAATTATCACAATCGTGATCAACAACAGACTCTTGCCACTTATTATGGAGAAAAATTATAGCACCCCCCCCCCTTTGCCATGTTCATGGTAAGTAGAAACATAAGAACTATTGGGAAAAATGCTCTGGCAGCAGATTTGAAGATTGAATCCTTGGATTTTAACTTCTTGAAGAAAAACAACGTCAAAGGAATGTCTCCAATTATAATCTCGAACTATATATCTTCTACAAGGGTCTGAGAGGCCCCTAACATTCCATGAACAACACTTCATTGGGTTTGTGTAGAAGAAGGAGGATCCTCCTCAACCACCAAGGCCTTAAAAGAATTCCTAGATTCAAAGTTGTTAACTAGAGGACACCGAGCACTTGTTCTTTTGCTAATGGACTGGCTAGCACCAGTCCTGGATCGATGCCCTTTAGGGAAAGTACTAAATATAGGGTTATCTCGTGTGACTAAGGCATAGGATTTCCGGGTAACACGCTCCCAGCCACTAGTAGCGTCTTTTGGGGCCCCTTCTTTGTTAAGAGGAGTCTTAGTGGCATCAGTATCCTTGATTTTCATATCTTCCACATAGAACACCTTAGAATCCAAAGAAGGAGGTTTAGTTGAGTGAACCTCAATAGTATCCTTGCCTATGTCCTGAGATATGTTTTGATTTTTTAGTTCTTCACTACCTTGTTTTGCTAAAATTCGCTCGGCTTCAAGCTTAGCCAGTAACTTTGGACATTGAGCTTTACAGTGGTTTGGATCGAGATAGTAGTAACAACGGTTAGGAATTGTAAGATATGAAATTTTTCGAACAAAAGTCTTTCCTTTCACATTAACTTCTAGTGAATTAGGATGCGACTTTTGCATATCTATTTTAACGCGCACTCTTCAAGTTCGTCGTGGACAGAAACCTGAAAAGGCCTCCATACCAATGACTTCCCCAACTTGTGCAGCAAGGATATCAACATGGGGAGAAAAATGAGGAGGGAGTCCTGGAAATTCAATCCAGACTAACAAAATACTTTTGCTTACTTTTTCAGGATCAAAATCCTCCTTCCAAGGTTGAAGGACTAAAAAGGATCCATAAACATTGCAAATTGACTGTTGTTTCACGAACTCTACCATAGCCTTAGTTTCAAAAGCAAATAGAAAAAAGCCTCTCGTAAGATTGGAAGCTAGGGTTATTCTAATATTACGGGGTTCCCAATAATTTTTAACCCAATCCCGGAACACCAAGGCAAGAGGAATCCTACTAGTGAAGAAGCCAATTGTGTAAAGGTGAGTAAAGGTTTGTACGGTTTAGTCAAAGATGCCTTCAGGGAAATCAAAATGTAAAATAGTATCATTAGCATCCATGTTGGTGGAACTGTCCGTACGCTGTGAGTCAATGTTAGAGGATTTCATTATTTTATGTTTTTTTTCCTCTAACATCAAAGCAAGAAGACAAAATAGATTGGGTCATGCAGACTCGTTGGGCCTAGGCCTAGCCAATTCAAAAAATCAAAATAGAGAAAATATTAAAAAAAAAAAACAAAACACAAAGGAACGAACTCACTGGGTACTTATTAATAGATGACACAGGCACTACAAAAGGCAAAGGGTCCCACATGCAATCCTGCAAAACCCATTCAAGCGCTTGCTGGTTTGGGGCCCAGAATGCTTCAGCACCACTGTGATCAGACCAGAACAGGTTTGTCACCATCATCCCACAAAAACCCTCTACCTCTGATCAAGTTAGCCTGCGCTTCAAGACTGGCCAACACAAGGCACTGTCAAGAAACCCTAGCAGAGGGCTGCCAAATTTCAGATCTACCTACTTGAACACTTCGTCTAGTGTCAGCTCACCTTCCATTATTTGATTATTCCACTACCATGTAAGGCTAATAAGGAAGTTCCATATTCGACATTCTATGGTTTTTATTAATCATGACCATATATTTCTTGCCTTTTGAGTTGGATGGTCCACAATGTGGTAATGTAGTGGAAAAAGTTGTTGAAAATTATATTTTTGATTCCTGGCCATTGTTAAAAGCCTATTGTTGATTAAATGATCTTGGAGGGTGAAAAATAAGTAGCGACTCATGCTAGTCTAACCAAACCTATTTGTGTGTATATTTCTAATTCTAGGATGAGGAAGAATTCTCCATCATAAAGTATGGATTATGACCAAAATATTTCCACCATACAAACCATGCACTATTAGGTATATTGAATAGAACAATCTCACTTTCATAACAAAAATGTGAATTTCCAAATTTGTAAAATGTCCACAATGACCAATTATTTGTCACAATGTTTGTGTTCTAAATTTAAATGTATACTTTGTGGCAATAATTTGTTGATGCATTGATTTGTTCATTCTTATATATTACATTTTGCTAACACAACCTGGATTCTTAGACAATTTTTAAAAGCAATTCCATATTGCTAAGAATAAACATCCATTGTAACTAGTGGCATATATTTATCTAGATCTCCACTATCGCAATTTATTAGTAGATGTAAAGATCTTTCTTGCCAACCTTCCCTTCTCAAATATGATCTTATTTTATACTTTTTAAAAATATATTAAAATAAAGTAGAAATATACAAGTTATGATAAGAAAATCATTGATGTACAACTTTAAAAAATGCTAAACTTTGTTAATGTTTTTAAACAATGTAGAAGAAAAGGAAAGACACAAAAGAAAATTAACTATCTTTTGAATATAGAAATCACAAAACATATGCTTAAAAAATAAACTAAAATAAAGAAGTGACTGCCCAATTTACACCTATAGTTACAAGTGCCCCCAACTAGCAGGATGGGTAAGGAAGGAAAACCCAAGTAATTGTAAGGTTAGTATACTCTTATGTTGAGTTCTTGTTCGTAGTCATCTTCTAGATCTTAACTACTTAAACCATGCTTTTTATTTCTAGAGTGTGTTTTATTAGTATGCATAGTGATGAGACTTGATATGTCAGGTAACTTCATTAACATAACCTCATTGATGCATTCCCATCAACACATCTTAGATGCATTACCACATATATGTCGATGAGGTAGCATTAATGCATTAACTAGCAATGCATCTTAGATGCGTTAATGCATCCTTGTTAATGCATCCCTATCAACACATCCTCATTAATGCAACTAAATGCGTTAAGGCATCCCCATCAATGCAATGCCTATATTTGCCTATAAATATGTAAGCACTCGTTGCATATTTACCACCATTTGGTCATTAGTGTAGCCAAACTCTTGTAGTTTCATTTTGTAATCTTAGCAAAGAGTCAATGAGTGCCCATGGTGTGGATTTAAGTTAGTTGTACCACATCTTATTTGAGTGGCATTGTACCTGGACACATTCTATGAACAATAATAAGATCAAGATTGATTCGTATTCATTGCAACACTTTAACTTAGAATAGATTTATTTTTAATGCAATTTACTTTCCATGTACGTAGTTAATACTTACATTTCCATGCATGTTAATTAATCAATATAATGAGCACAACCAATTTCGAGTGTAAACACATATTCACTTGGTAATCCCAACAACGTTATTGCTTGGTTCACCTAGTAACATAATACTTGATAATCCCAGGATTGGATATGTGAGTTCAAGATGTGTATGACAAGCTAGGAACATACACTCATCGTCCTTAGGATAGTTTAGGATTTCATTTTATTATTAATTAGATTAGTTAATTAATTTCTATGTTATTATTTAATTAGTTTAAGGGTCGCACAACTTCATAATAATATGTCTTACTTTGAACTAAACCATACGTGACAAAGCTACCACTAGTCCAAGTGGAAAGATAGCAACCTATGATCAAAGCTTAACAATCTAGATACCACACTAGTTCCATCCATAAAATTTGACTAGATTGCATGTGAACATTTTTGATTCATATGGTTGGGTGTAGAGAATAGCCACTACTCATCATTGGTGTCATTGCCAAGGATGGTGCAAGTTATCTAGATTAGTTATATTATAAATGATCGTTGTAAAAGCATTAATGATTTATCTTTTCAAAAATATTAATATTTTAATTCATATACATATTAGCATATAAAAACATGTCTCCTTCACATAGGACCTATAGTCGATCACATGATGAGAACACTGATAGTAGTAATGATAGGATTTATATTAAAAAGAATTGGAGTGAACTACTACAAGCAAGGATCTCATATGCTCATTCTAACCCTAACGAGTAGCAAGTAGTCCCTACGCCTAACCATACGAATCACAAGTGTTGCACTAATGATCTGCTTGAATTCCATTGACTTTAGTTTCTAGATACACCTATGAGCAAAGATAGTAACTTAAGGACGTTTTTGTTGTCTTCTTGGCTTCACTTGTGTAAGTGCAAGTGTATGATTAAGTGTAAGTCAAGCCACATAATTTTTTATTTATATTTTTATATTTTATTTGATTTATTTTAAATGAAAAACAATCACAATTAATTGTGAATTAACTAATTAACTATCTAATATCTTAATCTAATTATCCTTACATAAACATCCAAGCCCACCTTCCATGCACATCCTAAACTTGTTAGGAATGCTACTGGGTTACCAAGTGTTAAGCTATTGGGCTAATCAAGCGATAACACTGTTGAGAATACCAAGCATTAATGATATGTTCAAGGCAGTCATACTTATGTGTGATTATTAAATGTATTAATTAACTAAGGACATGAATGTAAAGTGCATAAGCAATAAAGTGCATGAATGAAAAAATTAAACTATTCTCAAGTGATGCAAACAGTTCCAAGAATCAGTGATTATGTTTATAATGGTTTGTTGGTTCATCATAGGAATATATGCATAGACTAATCTCTTCTTAAGAAACAACATTGAATTTAGTATTACATTCTAAAGAGAAAAAAGAAAACAAAAACCCTGAGTAATCTAGTATATTAGTGATAAGCGATGGAATAATCCAATATCCAACCATACAAGATACAAGTGTCACACGTAGCCCGATCATAATCCATGGACGAGGCAATGTGAACATGCTAGTAATTGGTTAAAGTTCAGGATTGTTGTCTTCCCACATGGAGCTAGTATATTCTATGCATATGGTTTAGCTCTTAGTGAGGTGTATGATATATTAATGTTGGTAGGCCATATCTCCAAACTATGATGGTTAAATGTAAAAATAGATCTCTAAGTCTAAGAAAAAAGTAAATACTATTCTAGCCTATGACGATCATCATCTAATCCTAATCTTCTGTTCACACCTTGAACTTCATGTAACTACCATTGGGATACTAAGTGTAGCACTACTGAGCATACCAAGCGATAACACTACTGAGTTATCAAGAAATTACACTTAAGTGCTCAAGATTAGTCATACTCATTCCACTTAACGNCCACCGCAACATTCAAAGAGTCATGTATATAGTAGTCAATGTCATGTAAATCTACCTTCCAATTTTGTAGGAACTCTATCCTCATTTTGTTTTTAACTCAAGGATGATTTTTTAGTTTGTCATGGGGGTATGATAAGCCACAATTTACCATGGCTATGATATAGAGCATTCGATATTGGAGCTACAATATCACATATTTGATATTAGAGCCTATGATGTGATGTTAGATATTTGATATCATTCCACATGTGCCTGCCTATAAATATGACACTTCGGCGCATGGTTGAACAACGAATTTTAGTCCATAGTAGTAGAACTCTTTCAATTTGTTTCTATAAACTTAGACTTAGCGATTAGTGTGAATGCCCATAGTGTAGTGTGAATTAGTGAACGACATCTTTATTTGAGCATGTTGTACTTGGGCACAAGTGTGACCGANCCCTATGTAGCTCTTGGTGGTGGTGGCTCCTCCATCGGTTACTTCCCTTTGTCATCAGGCTTCTAAATTTGTATCGGTTCAAGAGTGCCTACAGCTTTTCTTCCTCCATTTGTGGGTCATGCACTGTTGATGCTTGTTGTGCAATGTATGATGAAGTGGGTACATCCCATGGACACAACAACTGTGGAAACATCTGATTGGCTTTAACATGCTAGGCTACAAACTACCACCTCTCCTCTTTGAATGTTCTAGCCTTTTCATGTAATTCATGGTAGTTGGAGATTCTTCTACTAAGGTTATTGCGATGTCTTTCTATCCTTGGTAGCCAACCTTGACCGCTTCTAATTCAAAGTTTGCCACATGAATTTTTTGTAAAGCATCTTTGTGATCTGTAACCTCTCTCTTGTACAATGCATACGTGGCTACTAGTTCCTATTCTAGCTCATTTCTAGGCCTTCCTATTGTCAACATGGCCAAGTTAGCATAATAAAGGTTAGCTAACCCCATGTATTCTTTTAGGTCCTTGATCTACAAGTATTATTTTTAACTTCTACTTGGTGGACAAGAGCATAACTATCCAAGATGGATTGCCAATCAGAATTTTGTTCTAATATGGAGCTGATTTTGGCCTTTGCAATCTAGATCTCTTTTTTGTTGATCTACTAGTGCATACCCACCTAATCTTGGAAGTGTTTTTTTTTTTAGTCTTTCATGTTTCTTTGCCTCATTCTACTACACGCTAATTTCAATAGTTGATTTTTGGTGAATGGTGCATACCTCCTTGATGGAGAGGGTTCTATTTTCTCATGTGAGGTAGCTCATGTCTTGGTTAACCCTCATTAGTTATTCTCTTAATTGGTGGATGCTTTCTCAAGGATGTTCTTTTGTCTTTCCATAGTGATCAACCTCAAATTTTTGGCAACAAGCTATTTATTTTTCTCTTATACTATAGTGAGTGTCTTAGCATGTGTGTATGTTTTGGCTTCTACTATTGAGATATTTCACACTACTTTCTCCTTTTCCATTGCCATTTTTTTATTCTGGTCAATCAAGTAATTCATTTACTCTATCCTAAATTATTCTATCTAGTCAAGTGCAATGAATTGTGTGGGATCTCTACATTTAGCTCTCAAGGCTACAAGCTCTTCTTGGAGTCTATGAATTTCTAATTCTACATGCTTTGTCATGGTCTCTACCATGACTAGTTTACCTTTGGTAGCAATTAGCTCAAACTATACTATAGTGACATCACTTGGGATGTTGAAAACTATTATCATTACGTGGTCTAATCTGCAACAATTGATCAAGCACATCTTTATGGTCAACAAGAGTCATTGAGGTTCTAACTAACATTTGAGAACCTCTAACTTTAATTAAATTTGTTGATGGCACAACAGGTATATTAAAAGTTTCTTTGATGTGATCAATGATCACCTCTACTACTCCCATTGCATCTTGGTGTTGCATTACTATAACTATGGCTCCCTCTCTATTTTTTCACACCACTTGGAATGATGCAGCATTCTCATAGATCTATTGTAACCATTGCGCCTCTCCTCTTGACTATAGTAAGATCTATCCACTTCTAGGATCTGCTAAAATGATAGGCTAGATAGCACTACCAATAACTCTATAGAGGTTGGCCTCATCTCTTGTTCCCTAACTAATAATCTCTGCAATCTATTGCAGATGACCCATTGATGGTCTATGATTTTGCTACAGTGGCGGTGGGACTTTTTGTTGTTGCTATTCTTGCTATTATTGTTGTTACTCTTGCTATTGCTACTACTATTGTTGTTGTTGCTCTTTCTCTTGTTGTTATTTCTCTTCATCCTAATCCTTCTTGGGTGGTGTTGGTTTGAGCAATTCAGCATATGAAACATTTTGGGCCCTCTTGGGAACATCATTGGTGCATCTCAGGATTTTAACTCGTTTGCAAGGGAATGGAAGTGTTAGCTTCCCTACCTTCCTTTCTTTATACCACCTCTGAATTTCCATGAGGTAGAGTTATGTGAGATTGGTATTGTATTTGCCCATCAGGATCGCACTTTCTCTAGCCACGTAAGTGGCTAATCTGTTCAGTCCTTTTGTTGGAAACAAGTGATGGGTGCCAGTTTTGAAGTAGATTCTTTTTCCCAAAGTTATTTTATTGTACCTTATTCATGAGTGGCAGGTATCCCTACACTCAACCATACGAAACAAGCGTAGCACATGTGATCCGGTCGAACTCCGCACACTAAATGCCTAAACGCCGCAAGAAACACTTGGGTTTAATTAATCGTTGTCTTCCCAAACTTACTTGTTGTTGTCACGGTGTATGGTTAAGTAAGTCTGAGATATATGATTTTTTTGGTCTTTTCTGGTTTATCTCCTATGCTAAGGGGTGAAGGGTTGAGAGAACTAACTACTCTAACTAATGTCCTAAGTCTAAATTAACTAGCATCAGCATCTATTCCCACTTACCGTACACACCCTAAACTGTGCAACTGTGGCTACCAAACGCTAATCGTTATTGGGATCACCACACGTAACGCACGTGCTCAAAGCAGTCATACTGAGGCACTTAACTAACCTAAGTGTGATAAGCATCTGTTCCTTGGCTAACCGTACACATCCTTGAATGCTCGTAACTAAGTCGTACTTATCCCACGATCTAGGAGTTGAGGGTAAGAAGGCCTAATAGCGAGGAGTAGCCGATTCCTTGATTAGCTGTACACATTCCTCAATGCTCGTCACCAAGTCGTACTCATGTCGTGCTAACAACATGTAATAAATAATAATAATAAAACCTATCCATGCACTGCAAGGTTTATCCACAAAGCTTGTCTTTATTGTTGTACACAACTTGCGTTCAGGTACAAAGCTGCTCGAATAAAGAACCATTCACTTGGGGACTCCTACTGCGGGCACATGGAAATTATTCTATCTCTAGAGTGATCAATCTGCCAGAGCTTTGCTACTTTACGCCTATGATTCCAAAATGAGGGGAGTGCCGCCTCTTATTTATAGATTTGGCGGCAGACCGTGATATCGCGTACGCGATATCGCAAGGGATGCGATATCGCAGCAGCCGCAATATCGCGTCTCATCATACCCCCATGACTGAATGAAAACTCGTCCTTGAGTTCCTTACAATAATATCGAGAAGGTATGGAATTATTGAGGGGAATGGAACTAATGGGATGACATGTGAACGGATCATTATTACAAGACTTGACAAAACTAGTGTTCATAACAACAAAGGTGAACACCTTATTACAATGACATCAAGCCTTTGTTGGAAGCTGAGAGAAAGAGAGAGAGAGAGAGAGAAATGTTGCTGCTGCCAATGCCAAAATTGAGCCTTCGTTGTCCATCCGTAAGCGCGTCATCAATCTTGCTCCTTGCATAGCTGCTTCAGTGCTACTCCATTCCAAGTGTTTACTCCAAATCCATTCTGTTGTTGTATGATTGCCATCTACACACACAACACAATCATATATTAGCAAGGGTAATTGAATCATTAAGTAATTAATACCTTGCTTCGGTGTAAGTCCATTGGCTAGGTCGTGGTATGGCTGATATGGACCTGGGAAGGTGTTACTGATGACTACTGAAGGTATAGGGATTAGGAAGAAAATCAAAAAATTTTGGGGCTAGGAGATAATCGAAAAAGCAGGCCTCGTACCCCCATGACTAAGCGCGGACCTTCGGTAACATTAGAATGAAGAAGGGAAAGGAGTAAGAAAGATAGATAAAAAGGGACAACTGAAAACAACAGTGAAGTGGATGTCAAGATGGGAATGAACAAAATAATAATTAATTGCAAAATGTTAAGGAAAAGAAGTTAACTAATGCTCCAAATAGGAGTGTCAATGGGTCCTCCCAAAGTAGGCTCATGCCATTAATGCCCTGACAGACCCACATTCAAAGAGTCCGTAGGCTCTGGGAATGTCTTTTGGAATAAGAGTTAAAGTCTTAACCGCAAGAATTTGCCGAAAAGAAAACAATGCATCAACCAAAATATATACACTAATGATACAACTGGCAATGAGGTGAACAATGGAGAGAAGGATGGAGAGGAGAGAAGAGAATGGAATGGAATTTCAAGAACAAGGTGTTGTACAGCCCCTTGTGTGTTTTATGATTAATGTGACTTGGCAAGTCTCATTCCAACTCTGGCCTCAAACCAACCACTTCCAGTGATGTCGCATCAATGCATTTGGCTAAACCATCCACTTGGATAACAAGGATGCATCTTCAAAGAGCCACCACCATTCCAATGAAACAAAGGAGGCAATGGGAAGCGAGAAGGGCCTTAGTTAGAGGGAACACTTTTGGTTCCATAACTAGTGCTTGTAGCCCAAATTTTATTCCGTCTAAGGGGTGTGCTTTGAATTCTCACTTTCTTCATTATTTTTTTTTTTTGTGTTTTGTGTTTTTATGCATGAGAACCACACCATGCAAAGACTTCTTATTTTTATTGGCTCAGCTTCCGATAATTGGGTAACATCGAAACGGTGAGAAAACTCAAGAAGAAACATCTAAGCACCCAAGAGAATGACCAACACAAAAGCATCAAGTTCCCTTAAAGTCACACCCTTTGCAATCCTTGAGTCCTTCCTTAGTTTGAGAAATACCTAGTCACCAATTCATTAAAGTTCTTATTAGAAGGGAACTGTACATTTCCAAGCCAAGAGAAACCATAAAAATTGGTGGATGGATGGATGAAGTGATCTCATTGCATGCCATATCAAAAGAAACATACCTTAGTATC
>MNCI01010532.1:243472-297322 GCA_015680685.1 Gnetum montanum | reverse complement strand
ACCAGCTCTCTACTTCTTTGGTGAGTGTCCTTGGGAACAACTTAAGCTTCTGCAACTTATTATCTATATTCTGCAAGGCATAGGCATCGTGGAATTTCTGTAAATGATGTTGGGGATCAGCGTTGTATCCCCCTTCAAAATGTGGGATATTATTTATGTCCAAACGCTTGATCCTACTATCTTTTAAATGCCTTGTGGGGATCCTAATTGCCTCTGTGATGTCTAGCATGCTTCTGGTTGCGAGTAGGGGTTCATCATGATCATCTCTATCATGAAGTTTGTGATGTCTTCGTGGTGGTTCCCTACTCTCCCTACGTCCTTACCCTTATCCTAACTCTTGACCTTCCTGTTAAGCTCTTTCATCTCCCTTACTTTTACCCTCTCCGTTGTTCTCACGATGGTTGTGCCCAAATGTGGAAGGAGAGTGTGAATGGTGAGATGAAGGTGAAGAGGAAGGGGATCCATCACCATGGTGATGTTTCTTACCTTCTCTTCGGCTACTTTGGCCCCGATCGTTATAACGATCTAAGTGTCCATCCTTAGTATGAGTGGTTGTTCCTACCATGAACAGTTGGTGTTCATGGGGGTCAAAGCCTATAGCATGTATAGTTGATCGAAGGCTCTGATACCTAACCTCTTCACCATTGTGAGGAGGAGGAACATCATTTCCTAAGAAACCCATTATGAGGGGTTCCTCATCTCCTATTTCACTAAGGACATGGGGGACCTTGCCCTTCAACAATGAGTGTTGGCTCTCCTGCCTTTCATCCCTCATACATTGCAAAGCGATGGGATGATAATCCCTTATATCTTATTCTCTAGCAACGTATTCAACGAATAAGTCCTGCATGCCAATCTGTGTTAAGGCACGGAAGAGCATGCTCGGAACAGATCGATCTGGTGGTAAAATTATATTACCAAACAAATCTCTCCAGCGCAACTATTCATCCTGATGAAGGGTAAAAGTGTAATTAGGAATATACTCATCGGGATGAGTATAAACTATCTTATATTGTTTAGGACTTGGCTAGTTTAGGTTATGTGTATGTTGCTGACTGTCTTCCATGTTATTCCTAGGTGAGTTAACCTTATGAGAAAAAGCCATATTAATGGTGTGTTGTTCACCATTATATATGTTCTTATTTAACTAATTAACCCAAAGGTTCGTTAAGGCTCACAACGATGTGAAATATTTCCTAATGTTCTAATTGGCGTACAAACACTTAGTCCCCGGCAATGGTGCCAATGATGAGTGGCAGGTATCCCTACACTCAACCATACGAAATGAGCGTAGCATGCACGATCCAGTTGAAATTTGCAGACTAAATGCCTAAACACCACAAGGAACACTTAGGGTTAATTAATCGTTGGCTTCCCAAACTTACTTGTTGTTGTCACGGTGTATGGTTAAGTAAGTCTGAGGTATATGATTTTTTTGGTCTTTTCTGGTTTATCCCCTATGCTAAGGGGTGAAGGATTGAGAGAACTAACTACTCTAACTAATGTCCTAAGTCTAAATTAACTAGCGTCAGCATCCGTTCCCACTTACCGTACACACCCTAAACTGTGCAACTGTGGCTACCAAACGCTAATCATTACTGGGATCACCACACGTAACGCACGTGCTCGAAGCGGTCATACTAAGGCACTTAACTAACCTAAGTGTGATAAGCATCCATTCCTTGGCTAACCGTACACATCCTTGAATGCTCATAACCAAGTCATACTTATCCCACGATCTAGGAGTTGAGGGTAAGAAGGCCTAATAGCGATGAGTAGCTGATTCCTTGATTAGCCGTACACATTCGCCAATGCTCGTAACCAAGTCATACTCATGCTGCGCTAACAACATGTAATAAATAACAATAATAAAACCTATCCATGCACTGCAAGGTTTATCCACAAAGCTCATCTTTATTGCCGTACACAACTTACGTTCAGGTACAAAGCTGCTCGAATAAAGAACCGTTCACTTGGGGACTCCTACTGCAGGCACATGGAAATTATTCTATCTCTGGAGTGATCAATCTACCAGAGCTTCGCTACTTTACGCCTATGATTCCAAAATGAGGGGAGTTCCGCCTCTTATTTATAGATTTGGCGACAGACCGCGATATCGCGTACACGATATTGCAAGGGATGACGCGATATCGCGTACACGATATCGCAGGGGATGCGATATCGCGGCTTGTGCATATCGCATCTCATCACTTATCTTCTTTGCCATATATCTATTTTAGCCATAGTTTCTTAGTTTTAGCATTTGATCTAGTATATAGGTGTGCTACCTTTACCCCCTTCGTTGGGTATGTTGAGCGCTTCAACTATTGCCTTGATTGAGAATAAGACTGAGACTCCTCCAATGTTGATAGTAGTGCACTCTTTTTTATTGTGCCAGTATTGGTAAGTTTTATGAAGGTGCCATTCTCCATTATTGGATAGGATGGACCATAATGATGATGCCTTGAGTGGTGTCTTTATTGCTTCTAGGGTAAACTCCATAAATGGGCCAAAGTTCATCTCCACAATTGCTATGGTCAAGATGGACTTCTCTTGGATAGCTTAGAGGTAGTCTTGTAACAATGTGAGGCATCTCCTTAGACTAACTGTCTAGTAATAGGGGTTTCTTGCTGAATGCTGAATGATTATGCTTCCTGCTTCATGTGTTCTAATTCATGTCCTCTTGTTTGTACTCTACCTTGGCCTCTTGGTCAATTACTTGCACCCTATGAGGGTCCTCCTTGTGCTCCTCTCTTTGGGGCCATTTGCATTCATTAAGGATCTGGAATTACTAAGGTATTCCCATATATTCTTAACCGTTCCATAGCTTACTCATATCCTTAGTTACATTAAGTTCTTAATTTATGACTACAAAGTTAGATAAATTTTCAAAAAGTTATTCCATAAGTATTAATTTCCATATAACCCTTCAAAATTGTCTATTTTTGTCCTTGTATATGGCTCATAATGATGGTTATGATTTATTAAGAGAATTATTTGTGTTCTAGCATTAATTTGATTTGGTTTTATTAAAAATTTTCAAGTTTCACTTCATACTTACCCTTAAAATACCTTTTGAGCGTTAGCAAATTTTCGAAAATTAACATAGATTTTCCTTACTAGCACCCCCCATGACTAAGATGAGTACTCCGAGATCAATTAAACATGAAAATCATGAAAATCAAAGCAATAACATGCAAGATATGGTTTGGGAAAGCTAGGAGGTTAAAGCTCAAATCAGAGAAAAAAATTTGAAAAATATCCCTTAGCTCAAATGAAAAATGATGGGAAAATCACTGAGTGTCCACTTATATATAGTTTTTATGCAATCTGATATCAAGCTAGACCTGATATCAGTGAATAAATCTCTCATACTTAACTTAGCATCAATGGTGCTAAGCCATGCCATCCCCATGATAATTGGAAATTCCTTATTTTCATTTTTCACATTGATTATATGAAAGTCTACTGAGTAAGACCACCCATGGACAATGGACACCACATCCTTTATCTTTCCCAAAGAAATGGCAACAAACTAATCTACAAGCTCTAATATAATATTACACTCCTTCAAGGGTGGTAGGTTCCATGTTTGATATGTTTTATAAGAGATCAAATTTACCTTAGAACCTAAGTCAGATCAAATGGTTAGACATGAACAATATTCCTTGATTTGAAGGAGGATATAACTTTGATCCATAGAATCATCTTCAAGCTTTTCAAGATGCATGTACCTTGCAAAATATAGAGAACGAATGGTAGAAACTGAAGTTGTTTCCTAGGACACTTATCAAAGAAGCAGAGAACTGGTACTAGTCCTTAGAACCAAAATTTATCAGATCATAAAGTACGATGCTTAAAATGTTCAATGATAAGTATCAAACGTACTCCCAGGTGTCCAACTTAAGGATGCAAATTTAAGGGTGGAAACAAGGAGCACACTAACCCTTGGATGCCACCATTGGCCGATACTATGCCTTGATGCATAAATGCCTTGGCCATGGTTATTCTCAATTGGCTTAACTCCACCACATTGTAGATGGGCTTCGTAATGAAATGAGGAAAAACCTTGGTGTCTATGCCCAAGGGCACTTGTCAAAACTAACTGCCTGTCAGGTACAAAGGTTAATAGAGTAGGTTGTCAAAGAGGAGGATGAACTTAGAAAAAGAGAAAATGCATAGGAGTACAACCATGATCCTTCCATCCGCAAGAGGGAGGTTCAATTTTGCAATGATGAGAATGAATTTGTATTTAATGATGGGATGCATAAGAAAGCCTTGCCACTTCAACAATTCCAATCTAAACTTACAGCCAAGGTTGATCAGTTAAGGGACTCCATGGATAGAAAATTTTAAGCTATCCTCAAAATTGTTGAAGAGTCCCAGAAATAAGGTAGTGATCATGAGTGTAGAAGGTGCAAAGAAATTGAACATGCATATTACAAAGGTAAGGGAAAAATTTTTATAATAGAAGAGGTTACAAATAGTGAATCAGATGATGATTATGGATGTGATGTCTACCAATATGAATATCCTAAGGGGTGTTGCCCCATTATGTCACATCTTTAAGAGTCTAGAATGTATTCCTTACATCCACAACTTACACAAAGGCAAACTTCCAGGAGGTTACCTTATCCTCAAGGTAATCTTAGGAAGTTCCACCAGCAACAATCATATTATCCAAGCAGAGCTCCACCACAACCATACAAACAGTACCAACAATGGCAACAATCATAATCATAGGCACTTGCACCACCAAGGCAACAATACCCTTACTGAAAACTTGATCCATATGGTTACCATGTTCAACAACCCATGTCTCCACGTGACTCTTCCAGTCATGTTTCTTAGTTACAACTTTACTACTACCCTTCTAACTATTATCAAACTCCATCTCCACATGAAAGAAGGAACACTTCCTCCTATTCTTATCCTCCTCCTATCCCTACACACACTCCTCCTCTAGTTGCACAACTATCACCTGCTCCACCAATGCAGGGTGAACTACCCACTCAACCACAACAACACAATGCTACGAGGGCTATTAATTTGCAACCCAATCATTAATCAAAGGTGTCAAATGCTTGATCAAAGAAAAGACCTTTCTTTCAACCTTGTAGTCCACCTAAGCCTTCCCCTGCACCTATAGTTGACAACCCTACTCTTGCCTCTTCCTCCATATCAAATTCCTTTGAGCCTCCTTCAAACCAAACTCTACCAAGGATCCATATCGTAATGCTTACTCACACCATGTCTAATTGGATCCATGTAGGAAACCTTCCCAAGAAATTAGCTAATCTTGGAAGTCCTCTAATTTATTTGTAGATTACTAATAATGAACCATGCAAGGCTCTTTTTGATTCAGGTTCTAGTGTTAATTTGATTTCTCATTAGATGTACACTACCTAGAACCTGCCTTCTCTTAAGAAGAGCAACATCGAACTAGAATTGATCGACTAGTCCATCATTGTTCCATTGGGACTAGTATAAGACATTATGACCACTGTCTATGGTTGGTCTTATCTTGCTAACTTCTTGGTAATCAAAGTGGAGAACTACAAAGGGGACTTCCAAATCATCATGGGAAGAGCATGGCTGAGCATCGTAGATGCAAAAATGGGCATCAAAGATCTTTCCCTAGAAATTTCTAAAGAAAATGCATTCGAAAAGATCAAGAAGAAGAGAGTTCCATGCATCGTGTACAATGATAGCAAGTGTAGTTGTGTGTAAAAACTTTAGGCCATCAAGAAAGCATCCATATCTACATGCAAGCAGTGTGCTCTAGAAGTAGAAATTCAAAGGTGTCTGTACACAATACCCACAAAATAAGAGGGCACCCAATGGCTAACTACTAATTCAGAAAGTAGCACACTGTGCATGAAACCAAATGAGAGCCTAACATGTGAATCTGTCACGAGCATGGATGAACATGAGCAAGTTCATCACCAACTCGTTGATACTAAAAACGATGATACCTATTGGGAAGAGTTGGAAATTCCTAAGAACTTCAAGCAATAGCTCCTTGAACTAAAAACATTATCGACTAAAATGGAATATGTATTTTTAAAGAATAAGAAACTAGTTATAACCAATGCAAGACTTGCTCCAGAATAGAAAGAGATGCTATTGAAGGTAGTTGAAAGATGGTTATCAGCTTTTGCTTGGTCATATCCTGAACTCACAAGGATTAATCCTAGGATATGCCAACATCACATTTACACCGACTCGACCATGAAGCCAACATGATAACCACAAAGACGATTGAATCCCAAATTGAAGTAAATCATCAAGGAGGAAATCGAGCAACTCCTCAAGGTGGGGCTCATCTATCCCATTGCGAATAGCGAGTGGTTTAGTCCACTTGTAATTGTACGAAAGAAAGGTGGCAAGAGGTGGGTCTGCATCAATTTCAAGCTATTGAATATGGCAACATTCATGGATCATTTTCCATTGCCATTTGTTGGCCAGGCACTAGACACAATATCAGGGCATCACTACAACAGCTTCCTAGATGGTTATAATGGCTATAACCAAATTCAAATTGCACCAAAGGACCAAGAAAATATAATGCTCATAAGTTCCTAGGGGACTTTTGCATATCGAAAGATGTCATTTGGTCTATGCAATGCCCATGCCACATTTCAACACCTGGTCCTAAGCATCTTTCAACAATAGATTGACAATGGTGTAGAAATCTTCATGGATGACTTCTTCACCTATGGAGCTACATTTGAGCAAGCCTTGGACCACCTTGAGCAAGTGTTGAAATAATGTGTTAAAACTAACTTGTTGCTCAATTGGCAAAAAAGTCACCTCATGGTCCAGGAGAGCATTGTATTAGGGCACAAAATATCATAAGCAAGAATTGAGGTGGACCCTTAAAAAAATAAGGGTCATCAAAGGAATAACCTACCAGCTAAAAATAGTTAAAGATGTTTGATCATTCCTTGGACACACTAGCTACTACCAGCACTTCATAGAGAATTTCTCTAGGATTGCAAAACCATTGGTTGAACTAACAAAGAAAGATGCTTCTTTTGTCTAGACCCCAAAATGTGAAAAAGCATTCCAACAACTAAAAGAAAAGCATGTGGAAACTCTAATTCTACAAGAACCTAAATAGTCTAGACCATTTCATATTAGCATTGAATTATGCTTTGGGAGTTGTATTGATGTAATTAGATGATAAAAAATGTCCATACTACATCCACTATGTCAACCAAACCATTGTGGGTGCACAATTGAACTACACTACTATAGAAAAGAATTGATGGCAGTGGTCTTTACTCTAGAGAAGTTTAGGCATTATGTGGTTGGATACAAGGTGTTTGTGCACATAGATCACAATTCCATCCACTTCCTAATGAACAAGCCAACAATGAGCCCTCTTATCATACAGTGGTTGGTGATCTTATAGGAATTTGATCTTACAATGATAGATCAAAATGGCACTGAGAATGTGGTTGCTAATCACTTGTCTTGATTGTGATGGGATGACAAAGAGGACTAAATCCCATATCCAATACATTTCCTGATGAACTCCTCTTTGCTAGGGAAATAACTAAACAAATGCCCAATGAGCCAAAATGATATAATAACATTCTCATCTATCTTCTCACTCAGGAAATGTCACAAGGGTTGGACCACTGGAGGAAACAACAATTTCTTCACTAGGTAAAGCATTTCATGGAGATCAATGAACACCTTTATAAGGTGTGTGCTAATGGCCTAGTTCGTTGGTGTGTCCCTATTGCCTATCAACTACGTGTTCTCCAAGACGTTCATGAAGGTCCTTGTGGAGGACATTATGCTGGGAGATGCACCATCATTAAAATCCTAATGGCAAGGTACTACTGGCCAACACTCTTCAGGGATGCTTACCATTTCATCTGCTCTTGTGAATGATGCCAACAAGATGGTGGAATGACTACTCAAATGGAAGGACCTCTTGACATTTGGGGCATTGATTTCATGGGTCCCATCACACCCATGTCAAATGGAAAGGCATATATCATAGTTGTTGTTGACTGTTGTATGAAATGGGTAAAAGCAGCAACCATCATCGACTATACATCTTCTACTGCTACTCAGTTTGTACAACAAAATGTTGTAAATAGGTTTGGTGTGCCACATGCATTAATTTCTGACAATGAAACTCATTTTAAAGGCATTACTTTTTGGAAGCTTAGGTAACACTTGGGGGTTGAACTCATACTCACAACACCTTACCATCCCCAAGCTAAAGGTTAAACTAAGGTTACAAATAGGGAAATCACAAGAATACTAGCAAGAACTATTAGCAAGTATAGGAAGGACTAGAGAAGAAAATCCAACTATGCCCTTTGGGCCTACCACTCAACTTGGAAGCTTCTTATAGGCTACTCTCCCTATGAGCTTGTGTATGGCAAACTACCAATACTTCCTATTCAATCTGAGCTTCGTACACTTTCAACGGCTTGTGACCTTGACCTTGACTTAAGTCTAGCCCAAAAAGAATGACTATTGAATCTCAAGTTGCTAGACGAAAACCAATTAGTAGCATTATCATCTAACGAGTTGCACAAGGCTTATAACAAAATGTGTCATGACCTAAAAATTATAAAAGTTAAATTTCAACTAAGAGACAAGGTTCTCTACTGGAACCCCACACATGTACCTCAACAAACTAAGTTCCAAACATTATGGGAGGGACCTTACATCATTTACGAGACTTTTCCTTCAAGGGCAATGATGATCTATAAACCTGAGAGCCCAAACAAGAAATAGCTGATCAACATTCAACAAGTTAAATATTTCCATGAACATAAGCCAGCTAACACAACAACAACCTCATCAAATGGACAACCACGCTCCATACTTCAGATCTCCTCCTTTCAACTTAGTCATGGGGGAGATGGCCACCCATGCTAACCATTCAAGTGGCTCCTCTATTTTTTAACTTTTTTTCTTTTACACATTTTTCATGTTACAACTTTCTGTTTTACATGTTCTTTGTTTTAGATCTTTTTGTTTTTATGTTATTAATCTTTTCTAATTTTTTTTGTTTTACACCATTGTTAGTACATTTGATATTTCTTGAACAATTTACACCTTCTCCTATAATTTCTTTTATTTGGTGTGATTTTTTAACTTTTTGTTAATAAGTGCCAGGTACATTGGTAATGCGTTACTTGATGGTGGTATGTACTATTTTTGTTATTTGATTGTTGGTGTCTAGTTTCTAGCTTTGAATTTCGTTATGGATAATTAGGACATGGTTTCTTTTTCATGTAACAGGCAGTGAGTACACAACATCCACCCATCCCCACACTCTATGGTTTTCCTTGTTTTAGAAACGTGTAGTTCCTTTTTCATTAATCAAACTTTAATAAATTTGTGACTTTGGTAGTTTCCAGAATTAGGAACGATTCAAAGGTTTAAATAGGGTGCAGCTTCAAGGGGATTTAGTATTCTTTGTACTTTTCTATTTGTCTTGGTGCATGTGTGTTTCCATGAATTTCTTACCATTCTATGCCAATCAATAAAGGAAGTTGAATAAGTCCTTGCATGGTGTGGTTCTCATCAAAAAAAAAAAGATGAGGATTCAAAGCACACCCCTTGGACAAAATAAATGCATATGTCTCCGCATGATGTGGTTCTCATAAAAAAAAGAAAAAAAAAGATGAGGATTTAAAGCACACCCTTTGGACAAATTAAATGCATGTGTCTTTGCATGGTGTGGTTACCATTTCAAAAAATAATAATTTGAATTCAAAGCACACCCCTTAGATAGAATAAATAGGCTACAAGCTTTGGTTATGGTACTCATCTCCTTTAACTAAGGCTCTTCCTCACTTCCTATTTCTTCTCTAATACGGAATAGTGGTTGTTTTGTGGGAGTGCTCTTGTGTCTTAAGGAATGGATTGGTCTTAAAATGTCGATGCGAAGTCACTAAAAGTGGTTGGTTTTGGTCTAGACTGAGGATGGATCCTATCAAGTCATTTAACCACAAAATCCACAAGGGACTTCATGTGATCGTAATTAGGAACTCCATTCCACCCTCTCTCTCTCTTGTCCATCTATGCTTTCCATGTTCCACCTCATTGCCGATTTCATGTTTTGGTTTGATGTTCGAGTTTGATGTGTCAGAATTCTTGGTTAGTTACTTCCAAGTTTTTGTACTTAACCTTTTGTAATTATTAATCATCCACAAAGCCCACGGACTCTTCGGTTTGAAGTTATGCAAGGGCATAAAAGGTCTATGCTACTTCGGGAAGGACCCACTTGCATATCTTCTGGTTGGGTTAGTTAAGTTCTTTATCCTTAGACATTTTTACAATCAAATTCTTTTTTTTACCCCATCAATGACATCTAATTGTACACATCTTCACAACAGTTTTCAATGAATTCCTCTTTCCATTGTTGTAAATTCTTATACCCTCTTCAAATACTTTCTTGTATTGAACTCTTTCAAATTCAATGGACCACTTATCTATTTTACCCTATTTTTTGGCCTTCCCTCTAACACTATGAAAGAAACTAATCTACCACAATCACAACTTAGCCAAGTGTAACCAACGACAAGACAAAGCATTTAACAGTTATGTGTTACACATTGCATACTAATTCATGATTTCATTGTGATTGCAGTGGGAAGCATGGACTAGAAGCGGGACTATCTTCACCAAGGATGATGTAGTAGTACCACATAATGAGGATCATTTATGATCGAAGGATCTCATCTCTCTCTCTCCTATTCTCCTACTACCAAGAGGTGTTGGATGTCAATATTCTCTAGGGTGTTCACTCCTCTTCTCATGAACACCCAAGGTTCTAAAAATTGTAATTCCATACACTTGGACACTTAAAGTCTGTATGTCTATTTCATCTAAGTTAGTTTTTCATGTCAATCAATAATCCCATACCTACCCAATATGTTATATTGTAAAGAACTTGCTCCTCCTCTTCTTCACTTGAGAACGACTTTTCATTCAATCGTGGGGGTATGATGAACCATCATTTGTATCAATCGTGATGTTGCGTACATGACATCGGGGCCTGGATTTGATGTTAGATATTTGATGTCGAGGTATATTCCCCAAGTCTATAAATACCAGGCCTGGGCTCCCATTTTGAGTCAGTTTTTGAAGAATTTTTTGATGATTCTTAGTCAGAGTAGCGAAGCTCTTGCAATTTATTTTCCTTAGAGTTAGAATATTTTCTAAGTGCCTATAGAAGGAGTCTTAACTGTGTATAGTTCTTTGTTCGAGCACTAATGTACTTGAGCGCAGTAGTAGTGTGATGGGAATAGAATGAACTCTTTTGACAATCCTTGCAACATTGAGAATAGCTTAATATTTTCTTTATCACATTTTACTTTCTTACTCTTTACTTTGATGCATTTCATTAAGCAATATATTTCTAGCAATTAATGAACATAGGCACAACCACTTCGAGCATTCATATAATACTTGGTAACCCAACAACACTTAACGTTTGGTAGCCCAATAGTGCTATATGTGTTTAGGATGTGTCTAGGAAAGTTGGACTATTACTTGTGTTAGGCTAGTTAGGAAATAGACATTAGTTTTAATCTACTCTACCATTTATTCTTATTGTAGATGATTACATCCATAAAACATAAAACGATAAAAATTCATATACCTCAATTACACTTAAACCATACCATTGAGCCTGACAAGTGTAGTTGAGAAGACAATGAACGTTCTCAATTGCATTTCACTTCCTAGAGGAACTCGTGTATGAGATAACCATAGGTCCATAGAATTCAACTGAATTGCATGTAACACCTTAGTGATTCATATGGTTGGGTGTAGGGGTACCTCACCGCTCATCACTTGTGAAGCCCAAGGATATGGTTCAAGTATAATTAAGATATATACTTTTTATTATTTTATGTTTGCTAAACTTAATCGCCTACAACAAGAATGAAAAATAGAGGAATTCAATATCTAATTATTCTACTGTCTAACTAGCCTAACACAAGTAATCGTCCCACTTTCCTAAACACGTATAGCATTGCTGGGCTACCAAACATTAAGTGTTTCTAGGTTACCAAGTGCTATATGTATGCTCAAAGTGGTCATGCTTGTGTTTGTTAATCAACTAGAAATTAATTTCTCAATGAAATGCATTAAAGTAAAGTGCTTGAATAATGAATGCATTGAAGAAATATTAATCTATTCTTAGTGTTGCAAGGATAATCAAAAAGCGCTCATCTTTATTCCTATCACACTGATGTGCTCAAGTACATTAGTGTTCGAACAAAGATCCGTACACACTCAAACTCTTGCTATAGGCACTCAAAGAATATTCTAACTCTGGGAAAAACAAACTACAAGAGCTTCACTAACTATGATAAAAACTAATATGAAAATAATGAACCTAAGCGCCATATTTATAGGCCAGTGTATACCCCATGACATCGAATGTCCAACATCAAGTTCTGGGCTCCGACGTTAGATACTTGACGTCAGGGCATGTGCAAAACATATTCATCACTGACATTTATCTTCAAATTTTCTTTTCCTACAATAAATAAAGATTTCAATTGATGACATTAGTTTTATTGGTAAATGCATTTTTAAAAATTGCATTTTTTTTTACTACTCATGAAGTTAATAAAGGAGGTGTTGCTATTCTTGTTAATAAAAACTGTACTAGAAAAGTTTTGAATTCTAGTTTTGATAACCTTAGAAGAGATATTTGGATTCTTTGTCATAGTGAAATAGATGAATTTGGACTCTACAATATTTATGCTCATAATAACTTGAAAGATTGATTAGAGATTTGGAATATCTTCTATCTTTGCCTAAAGTTCCTTGGATTATTGGAGATAATCTCAATATGGTTCAAATTCATTTAGATAAACTTGGTGGTCTTTCTCCTAATATATCTTCTCAAAAAAAAAAAGATTAGTGTAATTTCAAAAAAAAAATCATTTTAATATTAGCTCTTTATTTTCATCTCATTTGAATGAGAAGCAATATACTTGGTATAATTATCAACAAGGAAATGATCAAATTTATTATTAACTTGATAGATTTTACATTTTTAATGTTTCCTTTTGGAAGTCCACAAGGAAAGTAGAAGTGCAACCAAATGCCACTTTGTTAGATCATTTTCCTATTGGTATTTTCATCTCTAATATTAATTCTTCATCCTTTTGAAAGCATGAGCTTTTCTGTATGAATGCTAATATGTTTATAAGACCTAGTGAGAAAATTATTCTAAAGCCTTTATGGAATGTAAAACAACAAAAAAAAAAGCCTACTAGTGATATTAGTTGGATTGACTAGTGGCAGTGAACTACTTGTAGAGTCAAAATTTATGTTAGATGATTTGGAAAGTAATTTGCTAAGCGTAAGAGTTAAGTTGAAGAAGATCTTACAAAATTTGTAAAGTAAATGCAAATTCTTTTAAACTAAAATCCCTTTGATTTTAAAACTTAAAAAGCCTTATCTAAAGCTCATTATGCTAAGCAATGTTAGAATATTTTTGAAGCTAAATGTACTATCGCTGAAAGTGCATAGGAATTTTTTTAAAATTTCTAAAAGGAAAGCATCAAGTACCTAAATTGGAATCACTTTATATAAATGATTCCATCATTAAAAATCATGATATTATTAACAATGTTTTAGTGAATCATTTTTATTCTATTTTTTCTTCTGAAGGATTTAGTAATTGATTAGAGGCAAGGTATCCCTACGTTCAACCATACAAATATGAGCATGTACGCACGATCTAGTTGAACTCCGCAAACAAACTAGTTGTGGCACCTAAATAGTTGCATGTTGATTGCAGTTCGTTGTCTTCTCACCTGGACTTGTAATTGCTTTGTCACATATGGTTTAGTCCAGAGTGAGCCATATGATGTGATTCCTAATTACTATGCTACTCCTAAAATCAATAAGAAATAACTTGAGTGAACTAATGGGCAATGGGAAATAAAGTCTAAGCTAGCCTAAGTGTGATGAGCATCCATTCTTAATCATTCGCATGCATCTTGGACCTTGTGTACTACTTCTGGGGTTACCAAGCGCATATTACTTGAGCACTACTAGATACGCTACTGGGTTACCAAGTAGTTACACTTAAATGTTTGTGATTAAGATGTACTCATTCCAGATTAACAACCAGAATAGTAGATAACGATAAAGAAATATTAACTAAGAAAATAATAAATAATAATTAATAATTAAACAACTAAAAACTAAGTGAATGCTGCAATGATGGAGTAATCTCAATCTTTATTGCTGATTATGTGCGTGTCCAAGAACTTCACACTAAAACAAAGGTACCGTACAATTATAATCATCACACTATGGGCATGCACTTCAGAAAGAACTGAAAACTAACAAAAAGACTCTACCCTCAAGACTTTCCAACTAACTCCTTTCTTGTGCACCTGAGTTCTATATTTACAGTCCAACACAGGAATCATGAGATCATGTATTCGATATCGTTATCTAGGCTACGATATTGCGTACTCAATATCAAGTATCTAATATCGGGTCGTAGCAAACAGCGATTCATCATACCCCCCACGACTAAATAACAACTCATCCTCGAGTCAAATAATCAAAATGAGAATGAGTTCACTTGATTACACAGTGGATAGGTATGGGATTATTGACTAACTATGAATTACTTCATTGCATAGTGTGGAATTAAACAAAATAAAATTAGGACACCAACACAAAATACAAAAGATAAAATTTTTGAAACTCATGTGGTTCCTAGTGGTGGTGGCTCCTCCATGGGCCTCTTCCCCTTATCTTGTGCTCCAAGCTTTGGAAATGGATATCTTTGAAGGAGCACCTGAATCTTTTCCTCTTCAGTTTGGGGATCGTGTGTCGTCCATGCTAATGTTCCAATATTTTATGGAGTTAGTGCCTCCCTTGGGCATGATAGTTGCAGGAACATCTGATTGGCTTTGATGTACCAAGCTAGAAACAATCATCGTTCCTCCTCATGGGCTCTGGCTTTGTCTCTACATTCTTGGTAATCCATGAGCCATCAAGCCAAATCTACTACAACATATTTTTGCCCTTGGTAGCTAGCCTTGACCACTTCTAACTCAAAATTTGCTACCTCTAATTTCTGTAGTGTCTTTTCATGTTCCCCGAATTCTGCTTCATACTTGGCATAGGTGGCTGCTACCTACTTCTCCAATTCTGTCCTTGGGCATCTTGCTATCAACATGGCTAAGTTGGCATACCATAGGTTTGCCAACTCCATGTACTCAATGAGATCCTGGATCTACAGGCCCTAGCTCTTTAGTTCTGCTTGGTGGACGAAGGCATAAGTATCCAATATGGCATGGTAGTCAACATTTTGAGCACTGAGAGTGTTGATATGGGCCTTGGCCATATGGATTTCTTTCTCAATGATCTACTTCTACATCCCCACCTAATCTTGAAAATGTTCCTTTAGTTTCTTGTGTCACTTAGTCTCATTCTACCACGCGCTTATTTCAATAGCCATCCTCTAACGAATCACATGTACCTCCTCCATTGAGAGGATTCTATTTTCTCTAGCTAAGTGATTCATGTCCTAGTTGACCCTTATTAATTACTCTCAAATTTCCTAGATATTCTCCTCAAAAACATTCTTTTGTTTTTTGATTGTGGTCAATCGAAGATTTTCATCAACAAGGTGTTTATTTTCTTCTTGTAAGGCCTTGAGTGCTTTAGCATGTGCATACATTTTGGCATGTGCCTTTGAAGCATCCCAATCAGCCTTCTCTTTTTCCCTTGCCACACTTTTATTCTCTTCTAACAATTTATTTAGCTTTATGTTTGAAATAACTCTAGCTGGTCGACTAGGATAAATTGGGACAAATCCCATTATGTAGCTTGTAGGGCGACGAACTTCTCTTGGAGTCTTTTCAACTCATCCTTTGCATGTTTAACCCTAACCTCTACCATGATCAACTTTCCTTTTGTGGAGATGGGATCTAATTGTATTGCTATGACATCTTGAGAGATGTCAAATAATAACGTCATCACTTGTCCTGTTTGCAACAACCAATCCAAAACATCCTCATGATTTGCAGGAGTCATCAAGGGATCGGCTAAGGTTTAAGAATCACGTGCTCCTATAAAATCTTCCGGTGGCACAATAGGGACATTGAATGATTCTTTGATATGGTCTATGACCACTTCTACTACTCCCACTACATCCTAGTGTTCCATAACTAGTACTTTGGTGCCTTCACCAGTTTCTAATTGCACTTGAAAAGATGCAGTGTTTCCAGAGATCTATTCTGACCAATGTGATTCCCCTCCTCCTGTTTGTATAGAAACCTTACTCCATGCGTGATCAATTGAGATTTTGGGTTGTACGACATCATCAATGACCTTGAAGAGGTTAGCCTCATCATGACTTTCCCAATTGACCATTTCTGCGATGGCCCAGAGATGGCTCATCGACGGTCGATAATCTTGCAGCGGTGGTGACAGTTGGTCTTGATGGCCTGTGGTTTGCATGCTAGGGCTTACTTCCTATTGTTGACTGGTCCTTATGTCCAGATGTTAGTTGGGCCTAGTTGTTTGAGGTGCAGTGGGCCTAACTATCTACTCTTGCTCAAGCTCTAATGTCTCACCAACATCTTTCCTTGGTGCTGGTGGCTTTAGTAATTCAGCATATGAGGCATTTTGAGCTTTTCTGAGGATGTCATTGGTGTACCTCAAAATTCTAGTACATCAACACAGCTTCCTAATTAGACAGGGGAAAGGCAATGCAAACTTCCTCATCTTACATTCTTCAAACCACCTTAATATTTCTGTGAGATATAGATGGGGCAGGTTGGCATCAACTTTGCCCACTAGGATTGCACTTCCTTTGGCAGCCTAGGTGGAAATTATGTTTAATCCTTTTTTTGGGAAGAGTTGATAGGTGCCAATTTTGAAATAGATTCTTTCTTCAAGTGTGAGCTCCCTATAGGTTTTATCCTCCTTACTTTATGCCCTTTTTTACCATATTTTCCAAGCATCAGCATCAGAGCAAGTGGATAGGTGAGCAACCTTGGGCCCTATATTTGGAAGGTTCAGAACTTCCAAAATGGCCTTGGTAGAGAAATCAACTGAAATCCCACCAATATCAGTGGTGGTGCCTTCTTCCTTAGTATGCTAAAATTGGTACGTCTCCCCCAAATACCATTCACCACTCTCTGAGAAAATATGCCACAGTGGAGATCCTTTGAGTTGATCTCTAACTGACTCAGGGGCAAATTTGGTAAAGGGTCCAAACTTGAGTTCCACGATCATTGCAGCTGACATGGACCTTTCCCGAATTTCCTTAATGCATTCTAGAGACAATGTGAGATGTTGTCCCTGTTTAAGAGCCCTACCTTCTCCACCTTCTGCATGCCCACATTGTGTAGTAACAAGGGATTTTTGATGGATGCCAAATGATTATGCCTCCTACTCTTCATGTTCTACGAGAGGCACTTGGCCTCTACCTCTCCTTGGTCATTTAGATGCATCCTAAAAGGGTCCTCCTTGTTATCCTCATTTAGGGGTCATTTATAATCACACAGGATCAATTGTTAGTAAGGTTATTTAGTAAAATTTAATCATCTTATACCTTACTCATTGCCTTTAATGAATTCAATTCTTGCTTGGTGTGATTCAGAGTTAGAAATTTTTAAGAAAATCCCCCTAAAAGTTTTAATGTTAGGCCTAATTTGATGAGGTGACTCCAAAAATAATTTCCATGGTTTAGGTAAAAGAATTAAATTGGTTTGGCATAAGTTCTTATCATTTTTCAAGATCACTTACCCCTATGATATCCTTCAAGCGATAGCAAATTTCAAAAAAAACTATGCACAACTTGGAGCATATCCTTCCCCCACAACTAAGTTAAACACTCTGGGTTTAAGCAGGTTCTATCGAAAGGAAAATTGGAGCGTTAGTGAGCAAGATATTGATGTTTAAATGATAGGTGCATAAGTTGGAAAATTCATGGAAGAAAATTGCAACAACTCTTCTCGCGTGAACAATGGAAAATGACGTTGACATGGGTAGGGGGGTCCATATATATAGGTTTTATGGATGCGATATCACGTACGCGCTAGTGCGGACCTGATACTAGATACCCAATATCACGTCCCTTCCAAAATAGGGTACTTGGAAAAATTGATAAATTCTCGAATTTCCAAGGCCAAAAACAAAGGATTTAAGTAAATTTGAAAGATCTAGGGTAATGTCGAGTAGACATTAAGGCACCGAATGTGTAATAAGGTGGAATTATACAATAAAGTTCTTTTTGGTAAGTTTCAAGGAAAAAGGACATTTAGTGGTGCACAAGAATGTTTGGGTTGAAATGATGATAAAGGGATGAATAAATTCAGTAGTGCAATACTCGAAGAGTACAAGATGATGTGGTGGTATGCAATAAGTGCAAACTACAAAAGTTACATAAATGGGTCCTCCCCAAAGCAGGTTCCAACCTATCATGCCCTTGCATAACCGCACCTAAAATGTCCATAGGCACTAGAAGGGTTGAATGCAATCCACACCAATGCAACAAAACACACACATGTTAAATACCACCATGATGAGGTATGAATTCTATGCCACATAAGACACAAGTTAGAAATGCTTGGACAGTGGGGTGAAACGAATCATAGAAGGGATTGTCAAAATTGGAACATAAGGTAACTTACCCTAGGCATAATGAATCCTAATTGTGGGGTGTGATTAATGTATCATTAGCTTTTCACTCCAAAATCAAGACCAAGTCCATGCCTCTGATCAGTGACATCACATTGTTTTATCCAATGATGGACAACCATAAGAGCATCATGATAGCAGGGTGTACCATCACTTGGCGTTTTGTCCAAGGGAGGAGTGATTTGGAATTTCTCTGTGGCACATTCATCTTGATCTTTTCTTTATTGTTTTTCTTTTTCTTTTTCGTCTAGTTGCTTTGGCACGTTGTCATTGTCAATGGTGATCCGAAGAAGTCACCAACCTTCAAGCATGGGTGCATGTCTTTCCAACAATAATCTAGAGAAGCATTAAGTTTCTTTATTGAGTGCCTTTATTACTCTTACTCCCATTTTTTGTTAGATCTACAAGGATTTTAGTACAACCAAGTTGCATGATAGCACATACAGATGTCACCAAAGAGAATCCACAAGTCCCCTTGATGTCACACCTTGGCCATTCCCTCTTAGTCCATCATTTTTCACTCTGGGCATAATAAGTACAAAGTTACTTTAAGTTTTAATGATGACAAGAATATCATCATACCTAAAGTAGAACCTCTTATTAATAAAATGGGTGGGTGGATGTTGTGGGTACATTGTCCAAATAATTAGTCACTTATGACTTAATAGCATAGAAAACACCTCAACCAATGAGTTACATGAGTATTTTATTCACCGATGAGATTATCCTCAAAAAGATAAAACAACAAATTGAAAATGAAAAACTGGAAAACAAAAAATAAAAAGAAAAACATTTACTAATTCTACTTATTAGAATGGGGGGTATCCCCCATGACTAAACCTTTGAGCATGGCTAGAATTAATAAATGGAAAATTTGGATCCATGCATGTTGAAAATATTGGGGTCCAGTCATATCCAAACCACTGGGTGTCTTTTGATGTGGTGGTAGGAATGTATCCAAATTGGGGTTCACACACTTGATAAAAGAAGTAGGCATAGTGGGGTAGATTAGAAGATGTGGTCATGTGATAAGGGGCTAACCCACTATGGCACCCGTGACCATAAGATGGTATGCAAGGATCAATATGTCTCCCTTCGTGGTTATATCCATTAGGTCACATGGTTGTTGGAGCGTTAACTAATGGCCCAAATGAGGTAATAGGAGGCATTGATTTCAAGGAGGAAGATGCATCACAGCGTTGGGCTTATGCTGAGTTGGAGGATGTAGTGGTTTCAGAACCATGCTGTCTCTTTCTATGGTCATGCCTGAAGAAAGGATGCCTTCAACATTGTGGAGGACCTCCACTACTATTGACAATAGTAGCACAAGTAATGTTTGTGGGTTGGTGTTGTGGTGCAAAACATTCTGGCACAACTACTAGCAATGTAGAAGGAGGTGAAGGATGAGAACATTGAGGGCAAGAAGGAGCATAAGGAACATGAGGTGGTGATCCTGTGGGAGAGGAAATGGCTTGATAGTACTCGGGAGAATGATAATGATGAGGTGAAGCAGAGGATGTCAATCCAGTCAGAGAAACAAGGTGTTAAACATAATAAGCATTTGGTGTCGAGGTATACAAAGGGTGTGATTTTTTTGGCAGTGGCCTCCCCCACGACTAGGGGTTTCACCACTGTGGTTGGGCACGATACTTTTGTACGAAATCTGGATGTAACATTTCTCCCCAATGCTCATGTAAATGTGACAATACTAGGCATTGGCTTTCACGGTGATCATCCAGACACACATCACATTAATACTTATGATTTGCAGTTAAGTTCCTATCCTTATTTTCTTTAACCCTTCTTTCCAATTGACGAATGGTGTTCTATCCTATTTCTAAGTTTGGCATCCTCTGTTTATTCTGGTTGTCAGAGTGATCTTGCATGGTTCTACCTCTAATAATGTTTACATATTCCCCACATTTTTCATGTACCCATTTCGACATTTTACTAATCTTTGCCTCAACCTCATCTAGTGATTTTAGTATTAGCAAAGATGGAGATGATTCCACCTCCTTAAGGTGAGTTGATTTCTCCTCTTCATGGACCTTTGTTATTTTAAGATTTTGGTCCTGTTGAGATCTTTCAACATTCTCCCATTTGGCTATTTCTCCTTCTTCGTTTGCTACCCGCTTAATAAGCTCTTGGAATTGGTGGGTTCATAGTTCATATAGTTGACCTAGGGCATACATCCCTAGGGTCTCCGTTGTTTCATTACAAAGCCCATCCACAATGTGATACATTAGCCTTTTCTCCGTGAACCCATGGCCTGGGCAGTTGTTTAACAACAAGTAATATCTTTCTAAGGCCATGTCCAAGGGTTCATGTTGCCCTTGTTTCCATTCTTGGATTTGTCTCCTCAAGGCTGACACTCTTGCACAGGTTTGATATCTTTCGTTAAAGAGTTCTACCATTGTCAACCAACAGCGAATTGATTGTGGTTTTAAAGACTTATACCATACTTTTGCTTGACCAATGAGTGTCATAGGAAAGAGCTTAAGTCTTTACCACCCATTATCAATATTGTTCCATGCACAAGCATCATAGAAGGCTTGTAAATGATGTTGCGGATCTAAATCATAGCCTCCTGAAAACTTGGAAAAGTTGTTTAAATCAAGCTTGGGTAGAGGGCTTTCCTTACAATGCCTATGGGATATTCTAACAACCTCTTGTATATGCATTAGGCTCTTAGTGGCTTGATGAGAGCGGTTACTCTAATAATTAGAGTGGTAATTATTAGAGTGATTACTATAATAATTAGAGTGGTTATTATTTGGGAGATTACTCTAATTATTAGAGTGGCTATTATTAGAGCAGTTACTCTAATTATTAGAGTGGTTATTATTAGAGGGNAGCACACCTTGTGTACGACAATAAAGACAAGCTCTTGGATTCATCCTTGTAGCACTTGAGATTTGTTTTCTTACATTTCCTTTATTTTATTTTCTTCTGCATTTATTTTATTTTATTATTTTATTTTATTTTATGCACTTTACATTTCTATTATTAGCATACACAGTACAATCACTTCGAGCATGCGTGTAACACTTGGTAACCCAGTAACGATTAGCGTTTGGTAATCCCAGTAGTGTTGCGCTAGTTTAGGATGTTTACGGCAAGTGAGAATGGATACTGGTGTTAAGATTAGTTTAAAGCCTAGTTAATTAGTAGTTAAGTTAAATTAGTCACTTAGTTCTCTCTCTCTCTCCTCCCTTATTAGCAGCAGGACATAAAAACATAAAAGCTATAAAAATCATATGCCTCAAGCTTACTTAACCATACAACCATGACAATACAAGTAAGTTTGGGAAGACAACGATTGATTAACCCTGAGTGTTCCATTAGAGCGCATAAGCACTTAGTCCTTGGAATTCAACTGGATCGTGCGTGAAACGCTGGTATTCGTATGGTAGAGCGTAGGGGTACCTCACCACTCATCATGGCCAATAGGGGTTCATCATTACTAAATAGGTTATAAGTTTGTGAGTTGGGACGATGTTGTCTTTGTTCATGTTGGCATTCTTGACTTTGCCCATGGGTTTGATTTTGGTTTCTACGCTGACCCCTTGAGAAACAGTCATCTGTGTCACAACTTGACATTGAAGCAGCAGAGGAAGAAAGAGAATTGAAAGACTCATCATGACTTTTGTCAATCTCCCAATCATCCCCTGATGTACTCTTGCTAACCATTAAGAAGGTCCTAGGCCCTATGGGCCCCCTCATTTTATGGGATGTCCCATCCTCACTAAAGGTGTTTGAGGTGCATGACAAGAATCCTTGAATATCATTGAGGTGTCCATGAACATATGAAACTCCTACATAAGATTGAGTACTCCACACTTCTTCGTCGTCATATATTCCGTTGGTTCTCCAATGAATTGCCTCACTAGATGTTGCGTTACCATTGTCTTCTGAGAAAGACATTAGTGTGAATTATGTGTGACTTAATTGAAGTAAATTTATTTTCTAAAAGATTTATCGTTAATACTTTGGTACAACGATCTTGTATGATATAACTAATCTAGATAACTAGCACTGTCCCTGGCAACGACACTAATGATGAGCAGCAAGGTATCCCTACGCTCAACCATATGAATATGAGCATGTACACACGATCTAATCGAACTCCATAGATAGACTAGTTGTGGCACCTAGATAGTTACACATTGATCGCAATTCACTGTCTTTCCACCTGGACTAGTAATTACTTTGTCACATATGGTTTAGTCCAAAGTGAGGCGTATGATGTGATTCCTAATTACTATGCTACTCCTAAAATCAATGAGAAATAACTTAAGTGAACTAATGGGCAATGGGAAATAAAGTCTAAGCTAGCCTAGGTGCGATGAGCATCCATCCTTAATCATCCGTATGCATCTTAGACCTCATGTACTACTTCTGTGGTTACTAAGCACATATTACTTGAGCACTACTAGATATGCTACTGGGTTACCAAGTAGTTACACTTAAATGTTTATGATTAAGACATACTCATTCTGCATTAACAACAGGAATAGTAAATAATGATAAAGAAATCTTAACTAAGAAAACAATAAATAATAATTAACAATTAAATAACTAAAAACTAAGTGAATGTTGCAATGATGGAGTAATCTTGATCTTTATTGCCGATTGTGTGCATGTCCAAGTACGTCACACTCAAACAAAGGTTCTGTACAATTAAAATCATCACACTGCAGGCATGCACTTGGGAAAGAACTAAAAACTAACAAAAAGACTCTACTCTCAAAACTTTCCAATTGACTCCTTTCCTGTGCGCTTGAGTGCTATATTTATAGGCCAACACAGGAATCACGATATTGTGTATTCGATATCGTTATCCAGGCTACAATATTGCGTACCCGATATCAAGTATCCGATATCGAGGCCTAGAAACCACAATTCATTAATAAGGAATCCTTCCAAACCTCTAATATGCATATTCCTCATCTTATAACAAAAGCATATTAAAGTATTCTTGAAGCAGAAATTACAACAAAAGAAATCAAAGTAGAGACCTTTAGTTTAGTGGATGGTAAAGCTCTTGGTTTTGAAGGTTTTCCTATTGAATTTTTTAAGAAGTATTGGGACATTGTTGGAGATGATCTCTTTTATATTTTCCAAGAAGCCATTAAAAAGTTTCTCTTGGTAAAAATATTAATAAAGGTATAATTCGTTTATCTTCTTCCTAAGAATGGAAATTTTTAACATATTTGGAGATCTATTACTCTTCATAATAATACTTATAGACTTTTAGCTAAATGCATAGCTTACCAAACTCAAAAGGTTATTAAAGATATCATGAGACCTAAGTATACTTATTTTGTTAAAGGCAGACATATATTAAATAATGTTATTGTAGCTTTAGAGGAAATGTAGTGGGCTTCTAATACTAACTAACACATTGCCTTTATTAAGTTAGATTATGTCAAAGCTTATGTAATGAATGGAATTTCATTATTTTTTCTCTTTATAAACTGGGATTTGGTGATTATTTTATTCAACTTGTCCATACCTTACTCACTAATGCTAATGCTCAAGTTGTTACTAATTTTGAATTAAGTTCCTCTTTTTTTCTTCAATTATCAATTTGTCAAGGTTGTCCTCTAGCTCCCTACCTTTTTATTATCGATACAAATTTTCTTTTACATAATCTACAAAGGAATTTCAATTGATGATCAATGTACACAATTACTTACCATGCACTTTGTAGATGATTCTTTTTTATAATCAACAATTTTTTGCAACATTTTAATACTCTTTTAGCTAAAGTGAAGGATTACTTCATATTATCTGGTTCTCAAATAAATTGACAAAAATCGTGTTATTTATTATAATGGCAATATTGATGAGTGGGTTACTCTCAAGCCTTGAAAAATCTTGAAAAGAATATTTTGTTTTCAAAATTTTAGGAATATCTTTTTCTTTTGCGACTAATATTATTATTTTGTGGAATTATATGTTTGATAAAATTGAAAAGAAGCTTGATAAATGGAAAAAAAAATCTCACCCTTGTTGGTAAAGTTTTAGTTGTTAAGAAAATGCTTTAATCGACTCATGTTCATTACTCTAGTTATTGGGGTCCTTCTAAAAATTCTTATGAGAGAATTGATCATATTATTTGTCAGTTTCTTCTAGAGTTGCTTAGGATATTTACACTAGCAGCAAGAAAGATGGAAGACTTACTCTCATTAATTGTTATAATCAAGGTATTTCTTCTATAGAAAAATGGGTTGTAAAGTGCATTAACCGAGATAATGTTTAAATGCTCCTTTTAATAAATAAACTTACGAAAGAAAAACCTAAGAATGAAAAAAGTTGGTCTTCTAATAACTTTCTCATTGTCTTCTTTTTCCTTAGGCCATTTCCATTCTTCATTCTCCAATTCTTAAACAAATTTGGAAAACATGATGCAAGCTTAATAAATATTAAAATTATAATCATATTACAATTTTAGAAGATATCCTTAAACAAATTAGCCTATGGTGGTTTTCTTTTAATGAAGGAGCTTGGGCTACTAATGCATCTAGATTGTGTAGCACTTAGAGCAGATTTGGTATCACTGCAGCTTTTTTTCTACATATGCATGATAGATGGATTGCTTGAAATGAAGCTTCTAGCCTCTATGATTTGAATAGAAAAGGAAAAAAAATTTTGAAAAATTAATTTCTAATCTTGAGAATTTATTTAAAGTTAACAACACTTTGTATCTTGTATCAAACTTTTCCAGATATGTTTAGAAGGATGGTAGATATGTTTTTCCTTTTAATTCAAAAATTACTTATAAGATTATTACAAAGAATGATTTTACTCATAACAAATTTAATAAGGCCTAGAAAATGCAACCACTATCATCACACTTTGGAGTGAGGAAAATAAAAGATATTTGGAGAACTTCTACATATCCTAAAATTCATATTATTTTATAATGTCTTATTCATCAAGGCCTTCTTATGGATACTTATCTTAAAGATATTGAAACTGTTTCTCCTCAGTGTCCTCTTTGTAGAAAAAAGACTCATTTTCTCATATTTTTTTGAGTATTATGTTGCTCAACATGCTTAGAAATGACATCCAGAATTTGTAACAACTTTCAACTAAGTATCAATAAAGCCATTTTTGGTGATCAATCTACTTTGTCTACTTCAGCTTTGTGCATTTGGAATTGTTTTTTACCCTTTGTTCTCTACTCTATTTGGAAGCTCACTTATTTTCGATCAACAAGAGCATAACTATGACCTCTATCATTCAAATACCAAATTCTCAATGATGTTGCTTTTCAATTACAACTTTAAGCAAAAAAGCTGACAATGAAAGTTAAACAATTAATGTATTTTCTACAATCTTAATTTCTTTCTGTTTTGGATGCTCAATGGCAAGAAGCTTTCAACTTTTGTTATTATTTGTTCTTTATCTTTGATTGATGTATTCTTTTTTCTTTAAAGAGAGTTTTCTTCTTCTCTTTATAGGAAATCCTTTAATAAGAAGTAAAAACCCATCAGGGTGATTCTAAATAAGGGCAAAGCTTGATCTTTTTCCTACCTAAGAGGGGAGGTTTTTCATGATTGCTTAAAAACCTGAAAAGGCATTGCTAAAATCATTAGGCTTTTTCTTTACACTTTCTCTTTAATGATTTAATGTATTTTGAATTTTTTTGAGGTTTGATACCACTCCCTCCCCACCCCCGGGGAAACTTTGCTTAGTTTTAATATAATTCTCGGTTTTAAGATTCTTTGAAAAAAAATTTAGGAATTTTTTTCCCCTTTCTCAATAAAGTAGAACGAACTTGGTTAAAGCACATGATAGGTGGTCGTACAACTCTTAGGTTTAAATTCAAAAAGATACATTAGACTTAGAACACATGCCACTTGGAACACAAGTTAAAAATGTAACCTCAACCTGTTTGTGCACATCCTACCATAAACACATCATCACCAAAACCTTGTAACCAGTTAGCTCCTAATGCTGGAATAAAAGGACCAATACGAGGATGATAAATTATTATATAAAAAATAAAAGAAAACAAAAAAATTCTTTTCATGTTATGGCGAGTTACACACCGACCCATTAAAAATCGCCCAGTTAGTTCGTCTTGTTGGGATAAAATCACGAGAATCATGACGACATCATGATAGAAGGATAAAAAAACGAAAATGGGATGTCGCCTTTTGAACGAATTGAATGGCTGAAAACAGTTACGTACGACTGGACACTACCTCCAACAAACCATCACTTTATAAGCGTCGGTACATGAACATGAACATGAACGCATACAGGAACAGAGAGAGCGACCTCAAAAATTTCTCTTGGATTACACTCTAGTTTCCAAGAAAAGCTCAACTCTATCTTACCGGAATCTGGAAGAATTTTTTCCAGTCAAGGAGATATTAGATATTCTAACAGAAACAAAGCGGGATACTATACAGCAATAATGCAATCGCCTTCTCCGTTGGTCCCTCGGATATTCGCAACTAGTTCCTTGCGACCGACACAAGCGCCATTGCTGTAAGGCGGTCCCTGAGCGACGGCCACAAGGAAAACTACAGCAACAACTGCAGACACGGATACGAACGCGCAGAGGTGAAAAGCTGAAACGGAATTGCAGAAAAATTCTGAAGCACAAGAAGCTTCTTCGGCGGCCATGGCGGCAGCGGCGGTGGTAGTGGCAGAAGAATCAGAATCGGCACAGAAGGAAACTCAAGCTCATGGTCCAGAAGATCGAAGTCACGAAACGGAGCAATTGGAACAGCAATTGCAACAAACGGCCCTATCATCTTCGTCGTCGTCGTCCTCGCCTTCTTCCTGCGCGGCCGCGCCGGGGATTCTGTACATATCGTTCAACCAGGACGCCGGATGCTTCGCCTGCGGAACGGAGCAGGGCTTCAATGTCTACAACTGCGATCCGCTCACCGAAACGTTCCGTCGCACCTTCAGAAACCCTAGCAATGGCGGCAGCGGCGGCATCGGCGTCGTGGAGATGCTTTTCCGGTGCAACATCCTGGCGCTCGTCGGCGGAGGTCCGAATCCGCAGTATCCCCCGCAGAAGGTCATGATCTGGGACGACCACCACTGCCGCTGCATCGGCGAGCTCTCGTTCCGCACGGAGGTCCGCGCCGTGCGGCTGAGGCGCGACCGCATCATCGTCGTGCTGGAGCACAAGGTTTACGTCTACAATTTTGTGGACCTCAAGCTTCTGCACCAGATCGATACGCTACCAAACCCTACCGGCCTCTGCGCCGTTTCGCATGACCCAGCGAATTTCGTGCTTGCGTGCCCGGGGCTCCACCGCGGCCAGGTGCGCCTCGAGCACTACGGGCGGAAACGGACGAAGTTCATCGCCGCGCACGACTCGCGCATCGCGTGCCTCGCGCTTACTTTGGACGGCACGCTTCTCGCCACTGCAAGCTCCAAAGGCACGCTCATTCGCATCTTCAGCACCGCCGACGGCTCCAAGTTGCAGGAGGTACGAGCTTGACTTCGATTGAAAACGCTATCTTCTTTCAATTTGGAACCTTGAAGCTGAATTCGAGTAGGTGTTTACGAGTGCGTCCTTTCTTCTTTATCTGCCTCAGCTTCAGTGCCTTATGAACTTCGCTAAGTCAAAGTGAAACCTGTGCATCTGTGCTTTCTCAATGAGATCCTAATCGCTTTTAACCTGAAACCGTGGCGCCAAATTAAAGGAGGTTTTGTTCTTGATTTGCATTATTAGATGTATAAATATTATGTTGTACATAGTATTGACTTATTGACTGTACTCTTAGTTACGGACATCCAAAAACTATTATTAATGCGTACTTTTCATACGGAATTCAAGTGTTCATGATTGTTTCCTTTCTTCTTTATCTGCTTCGGTTGCCGTAGGAACTTCTCTAACTCCTAGTGAAACCTTTGCATCTGCGCTTTCTGAATGAAATTCTATTCGCTTACAACCTGAAACCATAGCACCAAATTAATGGAGGTTTTGTTCTTGTTTTGCACTATTAGATATATAGATTTTCTAAATATTAGGTTATATATGGTATTGAATTAGTAAAGGTACACCCAGTTACATGGACTTCCAGGAACTATTATTATTGTGGACTTATTGATGCTAAATTCAACAACTTGAAACCTTTGTATGACTGAAATCCTATTTGCTTTCAAACTGAAACCATTGCACATTCACCAAATTAAGGAAGTTTTTAATTTTTGTTTGGCACTATTAGATGTATACCTTTGGTAAATATTATGTTCTATATGCTATTGCTTTATTGACGTTACTCGTGGTTACATGAACTGCGACAAACTATTATTAGCAAGGACTTATTGATGCTGCATTAGCTTTAGTGCTGTAGGAACTTATCTAACTCAAAGTGAAATGTATGCATTTTTGCTTTCTGACTGAAATTTTATTGGCTTTCAACCTGAACGTATAGCACCAAATTAAGGGAGATTTTGTTCTGGTTTGTACTATTAGATGTATAACTTATGTAAATATTATGTTGTATGTTGTACCAGCTTAGTTATATATTTATGATATATATCTGAGAGAATCTTGCAAAAACTAAGTTGAATTTTAGTTCATCTACTGCATTGAAAATTATCTAAGTTGCCATTTTATGAAATTCAATGTATTCTATAACAGTTTTAGTCAGATAACTGTGATTGTATGATGAGAAGGATAACTAATTTCAAGTTTGGTAATAAATCTTGTGCTGCAAAATATTTCTAAATTATTATGGATTATTATTTTCCACACATGCTCTCCTTGCCATTTAGAATATCATTTAATATACTGGTGCATTGCAATACAAAGACATAAACATAGAATTTGAAGATTTGGTTGCTATGGATGGAATATTATTTAACAGTACTTCTAGGCACTCCCCAGAGCATTATGGACAGAATATTATTTAGCATTACTGATAGGCTCTCCCTGTGCATTATGCACAAAATATTATTTAGCATTACTGATCCATGATTAGTAGTTGCCCTCTTACCCAAAAGTAACTTATTGATGGGACTCTTAGATGAATTTCCAGAAATTATTATTAATGGATGTAGTTGAAGCCTTGAAGGCCCTGGCCCTGAACTTTAAATTCAATATCCCTCTAAGGTGTATTGTTTCCATTAAATTGCAAATGAGGCAACGGTTCTGATTCAGTGGGTCTCTGACTGTAATTGAATCTGTTGTGTAATCCATGTGTAAAATTTAAGATACACACAAATGTATAATTCATTTAAGGAATTGGAAAATGATATATTGTTCCATGTACAATGATCCTCTGTTCTAAGACGTGGTCTTAGAGTATTTTTCTGTGATATATAAATTGGGATTGAAAAGCTTCCTGATCCCTTTTTTATATGTTAAAAGTTGAATTCTGATCGCTGTATCCACCTACTATTCAACAGCCGTGATAGAGTTTCAAAAGCTACATACTGTCACAAAAGATTAAGATTGACATTATCCAGCGATGCACTTATTGCCATCCGTTTCAATTTTTGTGTATAATGTAGAGCTTCATATTGACAACAATGTCAAATTGTTCATTGGTCTGTATTTCCATTGAAGCCATCATTGATTTTGGTCTTAAAGTAAACCGTTAGTCTTGTAGAAATGTTTTTAGAAGGTAGTCTATTTTTAATGTAAACACAGCCGAAACATTCACATCTATCATATAGAGTTTTGGATTGGGCCAAATTACTGCATGTTAATTTATTGAGTCATTCTCTACCCCATATGGAAGCCCTAGGTGCCAGATATATGTTTGCAGGATTGGCAGAATATAACCTAGTTAAACATTTTTGTTGAATGATAAATGGTGTAAAAATGATGTTATTTTTTAAATATTGATATGAGAATTTTGTCCATGCAATAAGTCAAAAATTGATTTCCTTATGACCAATAGGTTTGTTTTGTCCATTGTATTATAGCTTTAGGCTCATTCGTTTTTTTGGGAATTTCTTCTTTCTAGCTTCGTAGGGGAGCAGATAGGGCTGAAATTTATAGTTTGGCCTTCTCGCAAAATTTGCAATGGTTGGCAGCTTCAAGTGACAAAGGTACAATTCATGTATTTGGCCTCAACATTGCAAGGGCAGTAGACGAGTCAAACATATCTCCAAATGGTTCTGTTGGTAGTCCAGGCTCCTCCCCTGGGTCAAATGCAAGTTCATCACTTGCCTTTATGCGAGGTTGGTCGACATCAAAAACTTTTTGTTATTTCTGCATTCTTAATTCTGCCGCAACTGGTTATGACAAAAAAAATTTGGCAGGTGTTTTGCCCAAGTATTTTAGTTCTCAATGGTCAGTTGCTCAGTTTCACCTGCCTGAAGGCATGCAGTATCTTGTAGCTTTTGGTCATCAAAAAAATACGGTCCTGATTGTTGGCCTGGATGGCAGGTATGGTGTTTATGTTTTCTGTTCCTCAATTTCCGGAATGTCCCTGTAATATATAGATTTATATTCTTTGGATGGTGATGTTTTTCTTGCTTTTTAGTGATTAGCTCTCAAATATGTTTGTTTACGAGGTTTGTTCTGTTTCAGTTTCTATAGATGTGCTTTCGATCCAGTGCACGGCGGTGAGATGGAGCGGAAAGAATATGAAAGATTTTTGAAATTAGAAGCCCCTGGTACTCTATAGTAAGAATCGTGTCTTAATCCATATCTTCTAAGAAAATTCGAATCTGAGACAAGCCTCAACTTGTAAATACATGATCTACATTGTTTAGTGAAAATGTAAAATACAAATATATTTATGTACGTTTCACATTGTTTTCTCATGCACATGAACAGTTCACTTCTTATATTGTACATAAGCATTTATATATTTGCTATTGGATTGTCAAATATGCATATTGTTTTTTGCAAAGTTCGGTCGGGACATTAGACTTATATTGCGTTGTAAATTTGGGAACATGGTTTGGTTTTTGATTCTGTTGTAAAACTTTTCCCACTCGTCCGTTAATGATGGTTATTTTTACAATTATTTTGAGAAGAATAGTGTACAGTAGATGCCATGAAAAGTGGTCGTCTCTGGTATGCTTAGGTATTTGAAGTTAAAAAATACATCTTATTTTTAGTTTTAAACAGAAAATTTTATTCTTTCAGCTGCTTGCACACGATATATCCTTGCATTCCATTAGTGGCCTTGATTTTTAATGGAGTTGTAATGAGTCAGTTCATGAACAGTTTGAAAAAAAATGATTAAAGTTTTGGAAAACCTTTCACTAGGTGTAACTTTTTGTTCTCACATTTTCTTATAAAATGGATCAGAGCAAATTACTAGTTAGCTAGTTGCAGAAGCTTTTCAATTACAGAGGGTCCTGCTTGTGGCATTCGTGTTAATGCCACTAAAATCCTGCCTCGAGAAAGGTAGATTTTTCTCATAGAATTCAAGTTTTTGTCCACGTACTGTTTTGTTTTGTACGTCGGTTTCTGAAATTCTATAACCGTGCCTGTGTTGTATTTAGGCTTATATTAGTGTTTCGCGTTTTGCAAACAAATGTGGGCGGCCGTGGGCCTCTGTTTGGTGTCATGGCATACTTGTGGCATCCTTGCTGATGTCACTCTAATCTCTTCACGAGTAAAGTATAATCTCTAATCTCCTCATGAGTAAAGTAGAATATCTGTGCAGAGCTTTACAAACTATGGTGGAGACTTCGGTGTTCTATTATTTTTGAATTGGGTGTGATCCTTGGGCTACGGAGGTTCCATAACCTGGTCTGTAACCAAACCATGATTGACACAAGCGTGTACACGAGTGAGTTTTACATAACAATTGTTAGTGATTTATGTCGACTTTACAAGAATTTTGGTTTCAATTCAAAATGATTTAAATATTTTGAAATCAAGTGTTATCATTTAAAGTCAATGTGTGCATGAGAAGTATTGATTGCTCCAAAAACTGGACAGGGAAGGATGATAGTAAACGGTTGTTCTTTGAAGTAGTTAACAAAACGTTGACCAATCATATGCATAATGGGTGATGTGGACAGGCCTCAGTTCAGCTTAATGAGTTTGAGTGGTTTGCAAGTGAAGGACTAAATTCAGGTGATTGCAGGTGAAGGATTGAATGAAGATTTTGGGAGAATTCTGAGCCAAGGGAATCGGACTTGGCTAGAATTGTTAAACCAGTGGGCAACAGGCATAATAAGTCTCATACATTTTTACCTGAGTTGGGGTTTGAACCTGGTACCTGAAGGGTGAATTTGTGTAAGCCAAGCCAACCAGTTGAGCTACTTGGTTTTTTCACTACCTTGAATGTTAGTGAATTTTAAGGAACTTGATATGGATTTAACAAAGAAGTAACTTGAAAGACCAACACACATGGATGTGGAGATTTGCAAAAACAAGAAAAAAGCTCATATCCGGAAGAACATTTAGTAGCATATGCATTAATTTGTTTTTCAAGGGAAAGGATTGGTCGATCATATTACCTACCGGGAGTCCCAAAAAAACAAAGTTACAAAAAAAGAGTTTCTGGGGTTGAAAGCCCAACTAGAAAAATAAAAGGAGGTATCCTCGAGACATAAGGCACCAAAGGGGGAAACAACTGATAATCGACAACCAGAGGCTACAACCCTATCATGACCTTCTTTTGTCTTCATATCATCGTACATACATCATGATCATCTTCACAGCAGAATCGGCCCCAAAGGCTTGACCAAATAAACAAAATGCATGAACCATGAACCAAGCCTAGGTAGGAAACCATATCAATTATGACTAATTTTTAGGCAAATAAGAATAAGGAATCTCGGGGATCCTCATTCTAGCTACGGTACTAAGTTACACCGTGAGCACTGCCTTTAACCATTTTGGGAAATTCAGTGTCTGAATCCTTCCTGATTTGAAGCAACACAGCTTGAAATAAAAACTTGATATTAGGTTTTTTATTTTATTTTATTTTTTATTTTTGATAAAATGGGATTGGCTACATAGGTTCTTATTTCTCATTAACCTCTACAAAGGTCTAGATCTTGGTTTATATGCAATTTCTTCGATCCTTCTTCGATTATCATTTTTTCTTGTCTTTTTTAGTCTTCCTTTTAGTGGCTTTCATGGATCAATGATGTAACAACCATTTTTTAGTAGGCTTGTTATTTATTCTTCTTTGAACATGCTCAACCCATCTTAGACATCATTCTTTACCTTATTTGGAATAGAAGTATTGGTCAATTTATCCCTTATTATAATAATCAACATTCATCTAAGCATTCACATTTTTGCTACATGGACTTGCTATTCATGCCTCTTTTGTACTACACAATATTCAACATCATAAATGATAGTAGGCCTAATGGCTATCTTACAAAAGTTTACCCTTAGTTTTATTGAAATTCTTTTATTGCATAGAACAAATTCTTTCTTATTCCAAATCAAATTTTTTATATGACTTGATAGTCTATGGTAACTTCTCTGTCTTCAATAAAATTGAGTCTTTTGCATTTTGAACTTTAGAAATATTAACAGTAGTTGTAATTTCTATTATGATAAAGGCTTAGTTGATGTATTGTAGGTTAGTGTACTCCATATACTCCTTGAGAGCTTTAATGGCTAAGTCACATGGCTTGATCTTATTGTTTATGATCTATTTGATAGCCTCCTAGATTGGTTGCCATGTGGTAAGAACAACCTATCTTTGAATGTTTGCAAGTTGATCTTTGAAATTTTCACCTCTTTTTAATTGAGTTATTTCTAGATACTAACTTGATCTTTCAAGTGGATCTTAATGATTTCTATCTATTTGGTCTAATTTTTCCAAGTTGTAATTTTAACAGCTAATTGTCACCTTAGTCTTCACACCTTGAACATAGATAGATCTTGTTCTCATATGTTGGCTTAGCAACCTCCAAGTTCGCCTTTACCTATTCTTGCTTAGTATATTGGAGGTGATCTTCAAAAGCATCCCTCTCTCTTTTAGTTTTCTTCAACTATTTATTTACCATAAAGAGCTCCTTTACATATTCTTCTAATTCTACAATTCTTTTCTTTAGCTTGATAGATTCATCTTGGGCCACAAACATCTCTCATTTGGCTCTCTTCCTTGCATCATGGGCTTCTTGGCTTGTAGTAGACAAGTAGATGTTCTCTTCCTCATAAAACTATAGTATGTTCTCTAGCATAATACTCTAACTCGGTCTATCTTGTTGCTCTTAAAGTTATAACATTCATTGTCTCAATTTAATCATTTTCACATGATATCATTGATTCATTGTCTCCACCATTACAAGTTTTCCTCATTTCGTCAACAATTGTAGGGTGATGAGGTCCTTAGGAATCTCAAAGGTCATTGATAGAATCTACTTGGTATTTTTCAGTGTCGAACCCCAAAAAATATATCTATTAAAAATAAAAATCCAAAGTACAAAAGCATAGAAGTACTATGGAAAGGAAAAACTCCACATTAATAAAAAGAAAAGGCCTAACTATTTTGGGATGTTTTTTTTAAGTTTTCATCTTTACAACCAATCTTGAAAAACTTTTCCTTTGTGTAAGAAATCAAACATTCCATGAAAAGAGTAACATTAGATGGAGGAGGAAGGCCTTGCCCTATTAATAAAATCAATATTATCAAAAGATATTATCTCTGTATCTTGACCAATGGCTACAAACAAATTATTAGCACATAAAATATCTTGAACTTGTTCATTTTGAAGATTTGTCATGTAATCGCTAATAGATGGACTTCCTTGAAATTTTTTATTATGAAGAACTATTTAAAAACTATTGAAATCAACAATAGGATTTTGTAAAACACAAGGAACATATATATGTTTCCCCTTAGTCACTGAAGAATATTTTGAAACTAATTTCACTGAAACCTTCATTGAAGATACATTTTGTTGAACAACAATAAAAAAAAGGGGTGGACTAACTATTGAAATGCCAACAAAAGAAATCATCGTAGGATTTGTAACATACATAGAAAAAACTCTAGCATGATTTATATGTTTGCATTGCCTTTTTTTGCCACATAAAAGGACATGAAGCAAACAAATGATCATTGGATGACAATAGTCACATGACTTTGGAAAATTGTAATAAACAACATTTTGTACACAATTAATAGTACCAAGATACAAAAAAAATTTCTCGCTTAAATGAATCAAGATCCACTTTAATCATATAATGAATTCTACAAAAACCACTAGCTACAACGAGGGTTTTAAAATGCTTGATTGGCCCAATACAAGAAACAGTATCCATTTCAACTTTTCAAAAATTAATGAAAGATTAAACCTTTCGAAATTTCAAAGATGCCAAATTAAAAGACGGAATCCACTTCCAAATAATCAATAAAGCATGATGATGATTGAAAACGCCTTAGAAACCATTGTTGAATCAACAAATTCTACTAGCAAATTTGAGTTTGACAAATAAGGAGCATGGATAGCATCCAAACCTTGATATTTTCAAACTAAATTTAAATGATTTAAAAAACTTGACCAAGAAGGTAAATAACCCAAAATTTGCACGAAAACATACCTTCAAGAAATTTCTTGAGTAGTAAATTCATATAAAGCATCAATTCATAAAATGGCAAAGAAGTGGTTGTTCTACTTGAAGGATCATCTACTGAATTTGGCAACATTGCACATAATATCAATGCTAGACTCCTTGCTACCTCAGATCAATGTTGAAATCCTTGCTGTTGTTAGGAGTTTCTGGTCTACTTGGTAATTTTTGGTTCTTTCGAATAGCTCCTTATGCTTAGATGAGATCATTTTCCCTAACTTTTCTATTACCTCTACTTGCTTTGTTCTTTTTCCTAGCCTAAAAAATCTTATTCTATGTTTAAATTTGGTAAGATCGTGAAAACTACCTTGGTGTCACATGGAACAAGGTGGAAAATAGGGCCAATGTAGACAAAACACACTATTAAAACCAACAGGAATTACCAATTAATAAAATTATTAATCAAAAGCATAAACTATTAACTAATCTATTAACCAATTACCATTATCATGATTGTTATGGTGATATCCTATCATCAATCCATGATTTGCTTTACCCATGAATTTCTCATGAAGTTTCTAACCTCGAACGTCAAGAATACTTATAAAGCTCATACTAACCTTATTAGGTAGGATTGCTTGGTGTGATATTCTCACCTATCTAAGCGAACCCTCCTATGTGACAATATATGACTGTTAGGCTAGCAAACCCTAATGTATGTTCATAAACAATAGAGTTACATTATGACTAGTATGAACCCTATAGTTACCTTAAATCCTACACCACTATAAAATCAAATGTGATGCTAACTACATGCCAATCACTAGTAACATAGGTCAAATAGTGTGCTTCTCCAACTAGTCATTCCTGCACTTGAAGGCGGCCAGTGCCCAATGCCATAGCAACGAGAGAGAATTCGTGGTTTTTCATCAAATCCGTAAGCAAAATAACGAGTACCGAAATATATACGCCATTTTCAAATGTTTTAGTTGGCAGATTGTTCCATAATTATCCCACACACATTCCTCCATCCGATTTCCTACCACCACCCACAGAACAATGCGCCCCAAAATTTGAAATTCTGTGCAGTCTCTCTCATATTATTAGGAAATTGAGTTCGACGGAAAGCAGAAACAGTCAAGGGAAACTGACAGTTACGCATTCATTAACTGGATTTCAGACGTAATTAAAAACAACTCAATTCAATTTCATTCAAACTAGCAGTGTCACAATCCTACCTTTGCAAAAAGTACAACCATCACAATCACAAATTATGGCAGGGCATATGATGCTACCATATTTTCATAACGAAAATCGTACCATGATTTGAAACGCTAAATTATATCAACCGACACATCTAGCTTCAGTATCCAAGTCTAAAATATCAAATACTCAGAACTTCGGAGGCAACGTTTTATCACCACAGCTGCAATAATTGAACACACCAATAGGCTCATTCTCATTTGCTCAAGCAAAAGTTCTACTATAAGATTTCCTTTTGTAACCGAAGCTTCCAGATTTCACCGATCCACAGCACTGCTCCGCTCCAATAAATTGCCTAGGAACAATTTCACAAAATAATTGTTCAATAAAAGGAAAAAAATCTCAAAAAAACACAATGCAATGGTAATATGCTCTGTGAGCAACTTACAATTCAGGTAACACTCTAGTTTTATAGTTTATACGTAGCACCAAAAAACAGGAAAACATATTTTCTCCTTGATGTAAAGCTGCTTTCACAAAAATATATTCCCCTTGATGTAAAGTTGTTTTCATAAACATAGCATGTTAACAATCGTAACTAATGATATCATCATCATCATCATCATCCTAACCTTGGCTCCATAAAATGGGGTCAGCTACTAGTTCTTTTTCACCATTCACCTCTATGAAAATAATTCTTGTATCATAAAAAAGATTATCATAAAAAAGATCATCACCCAGAGCCACAAATGCCCATCCTGCTAAGTGAGTCCCAGGAGGGTTGGAAAAGTCTAACCTTTTTGAGTGGCTGCACTCAGGCTTGATCCCAGGTCTTCAACTTGAGAAATGAGCACCTCACCATCACTCCAAATATCGATCCCTAAAATAACTATTATATTATATGAACTAAAATTCATGAATATACCATATCACTCATTGAGCCCAATGATATGACAGTATGTGGCCCAACATTTCTTGGGAAGACTCACAAGCGTTGTTATATAATAGAATAAAACGTATGACAGAATAAAACGTAATAGAATGAGTTCTGTGCCGTGAGGAATACTATTTTATAACAGCCCAGGCACTGTTATTTTCCACAATGATGATTGATTAAAGCTAGGAAAAGAAATCTGACATGAAATGAATCAAACACCATTCTTAATGACTTAAATATAAAAGCTGGGAAATTAGATTATTTCTTTTTCAATTACAAGACATATTATTATATACCTAGCTTTAATGTTTGATAATTCACAATGCCTAAAGCTTTTTCTTGTTTGCGTAAAGGATGCGTTCCCCGTCATCTTGAATTCGCATAAAACAATGAAAATTAAATCATAAAGAATATCCATGTTGATTATACTTCAACGAATACGCATTGATATTATCTAGGACATAAAATATATGAAAATTTTTATCAATCACACTATAATCAAGGTTGATCAGAGAAAGATAATCCATTATTAATACTAATCCATAAAATATGGTAACTGATGAAAATAACAAACCTTTGTGTTTGATGTTGTAATGTATTTGCCGGACTCACTTGGCTGCTTTCTTTCAAATCTACACACCAAATGCAAGAAAGTAAATCATTTTACATATATACGATGTTGTATTAGATATTGTTTTGGAGCTACAGTTTAGTCTCATTTTTATTTTAATGCAGATATTATCGATCTTGGGACATAAAGAAGGCGAAGTAAAATAATGTTGTATGACTTCAGAATAATACAAAATTATAAAATATAAAAACAATAGGGTCAATTCTCAAAATTATAACCATCGGTCATAAGTTGCATAGTAAATTAAATTGCATGGTTGATTTGCCCAATAAGTTAGTTGGGCTAAGTAATAAATTCGCCTTCAATTGGTCGTTGTACATGAGCCTTAACATTAATGTCATTTTATTTGTGGACATCTGTTAGGATATAAATGGACGTAGTGCAAAACAATATCAATTACTATGCAACAAGCATCAACAGGTACAACAGAGGTTTGTAGATCACAGAGCTTTGTGTTTTCTTTTTTATCGTGTATTGGAAATTCTAGGTTTATTTTACAGTTATAGAATGTAAGAGGACACAATTTTCATGAGAACATAAACCAATTACACGCGAGAATCTTAATTAACTAACAATACAAGATAGAAAGGCAAAGATAATATCAAAAATTCGGAAAGGTGTTCATTTAGACTTCTTTTTTTTTTTTTCTTTTTCCTTTTGGGGGGTGGGTAGCGGGGGAACTATAATATATCAATTTCAATTTTGCGTAATCTGAAATAAATAAAAGCTGAAGTTAATATGTACAATTATTGTCACAGTCCTCTTTAAATACAGCACATGTTCCTGGAAATCACAAAATTTAAATACGATTGAAATCAATGGTTCCTCTAGAAAAGAATATTCATAAAATCATACTATTTTTGCTCCCAAAAATAAATACTTCTGAATTGTGTATGTATGTGTAGGTGTTTTTACAAAGTTCATGGATGGCAAAGAAACAACTATTTACTAATTCTTTAACAATGTTGCTAAAAAGAGAAGTATGATGAATATGACCTGACATGGCCAATTCAAGCGTATTATAAGCAAGTGAATTTCAGCTATGATAAGCAGTATTTACTTGGTTAAAGCATATAGATAGTTTGTATTCTCATGTTTGATTTTACACAATCAACTTAATCTCTTGGAAATTCCTTGTTAAGTAGCCCTTGAAAAGAAATCCTTGATTGCTTCAAAAATTCCCTTTAATAACCAAAATTCTTTGGTCATTCTTTGGAAATTCCTTTAGTGACCAAAACTTTATTGTCATTGTCCTTGCTCCTTATATTTCAAATCTTACCTAGCTTGTAAATCAATTTCTTACCAGTCTTAATTAGTTAGTAACTTCTCATAAAAGGCATCAAAAGCATTATGTTTAGCCTGACTTTCTCCTTTTCCACATTCTTTGCTATCTTGTATCTTTCAAAGTCCTCTTATCTCCTACTCTATTGCCATTCCTTAAAAACATTGCTTCCTATCTTGAAGTTTTCATTGTACTCCCTTGCTCCACCACCGAGTTTTCTAGTAATTGTAAATATTCCCTTTTAATTATCCAACAATTTCCTTTACTATGCTTTGAACAGGAAGCTTCCTTCCCATGACCAATGTCATAACCGCAGCTCCGTAACCATTTCTGCTTTTCCAATATTTTGTTCTTGGAATAGAAAACAACCATTTTATATGTGTTTTTGTCTTCCATGATCAACATAACTCTTCATTTGAATCCGAATATCATTTGCAGAAGTTTTCAAATCCCAAGGCTCTTCTTTAAGTAGTTTCTCCTTATGAAGTGAAGCTTTTTCTTCATTAAGAGTTCACCATTTTACACTAGACACTCCTTTCCTACTATCTTGGTTGACAGAGCTCTTGATAGCCAAGTAAATAACCATAAGTCTGTACTGGGTAGTAAGGCTTTCTTTAAGAATGACTTTGCAATCCTTAGAAGTTCTTCAATTTCTTTTTCACACTAAGATGTAACGTATTTGAGTTAAATTACTTCCTCTCTTGAAGGTTACCAAGTGTTCTACCTTTTCCCTGAAATAAGTGGTAACGATTGCAAGATCATACAATTGTGCAAATTTAAGTATAAGCTCCCTATCTAATTTCTCTCTCTGCTACATGTCCATTGAAATCTCCTCCAATAATAGTACCAACTTCTTCAGAATCTACTACATTAGCCCACCCAAAAACCCCAAAAAGTCTTCTTAATATATTCATCTAAACCAATCCAAGATGTTTAAAGACTTAGTATTAATAGCTTCTTTTCCCAGGACAATCTTAATACTTATGATCATTTTCCCTCTTCAAGTAACTTCTACCACTCTATCCTTCATCAGTTGATCAACCTCTCGTAAATTCATTTCTAAGTTCTCTCCCTCTGCAGTTGAAAATCTTAAAAGCTTCACTAGCATCCTTAGTTTGTCTCCCTTCCACTTCTTTCCTGCAAGCAAACCATCTTAACTCTTCTCTTCATCAAATGCATAATTTCAATATGCCTATATTCCAAGTAGCCATCCAAAACCACTAAATCCTCTTTAGGTCTTAATGTTGAACTTCTTTTGTTACCCACACCCATCCAAGGTGATGTAAGAAAACTTGCCTATTTGACACAAAAAGCAGGTACCATTGGTGTGCATCACTTCCTGTGTTTTCGATATGTTTTGATAGCAGAAATAGTTACAGAGCTGAGGTTACGACATTGGTCATGGGAAGGAAGCTTCATGTTCAAAGCATGGTAAAGGAGATTGTTGGATAATTAAAAGGGAATATTTACAATTACTAGAAAACTCGGTGGTGGAGCAAGGGAGTACAATGAAAACTTCAAGATAGGAAGCAATGTTTTAAAGGAATGGCAATATCGTAGAAGACGAGAGGACTTTGAAAGATACAAGATAGCAAAGAATGTGGAAAAGGAGAAAGTCAGGCTAAACATAATGCTTTTGATGCCTTCTATGAGAACTTAATAATTAAGACAGGCAAGAAATTGATTTACAAGCTAGCTAAGATTTGAAATATAAGGAGCAAGCGCAATGACAATAGAATTTTGGTTACTAAAGGAATTTCCAAAGAATGACCAAAGAATTTTGATGACTGAGTTAGATATATCCTATGTTGAGAATTTTAAGTGTCATCTAGTGCAACGTTTTGAGATTTCTTTTCTTGGTTTGGCACACTATCATCTTGGCACGGAATTAAAAACTACAAAGAACGGAATTCTCGTTTCCCAAAAGAAGTATGCTACAGTGAGCCGAAAGATACTCCTTTATCTCCTAGTTTTAAGATAAATAAAAGATAACCAGATAAATCTCACTCAGGTTCTGATAACTGACCGGCCCAATATCAAGTATGTTGTTAATACTTCAGCTACTCTTTTGCAAAATCCAATAAAGCAACATATGAAAGCTGCACTTGGGGCCCTCATTTACAGTGCAGGTTCCATAAAATATGTTCTTTGTACAAAAGGCAATTTAAATGTCTTTTGCAATGCAGATTGGGGTGTTGAACTGGAATTCAAGACATCTTGCACTAATTATATGATTCAATTTGGCAGTGCAACACTTGGCTAAAATAATTTGAAGCAGCAAATAGTCACCTTCCTCCATGAAAGTTGAATACAGAGCAGTATGTAATACGCTCAGAGAAATTTTATAAATAGATCGATTAGTTATGAGTTATATTGACCCCTTTTGAAGCTAATTACAGTGCAATATGATAACCAAGCGGCAATTCACCTGCCCCAGAATACCGGATTTCATTAACAAAGTAAATATAGTACAATCATTGTGAAATTCATTCATGAAAAAGTTGATGATGGTACAATTTCCCTGCAATATACTAGTACAAACTACAACGATCCAAAGGGACAACAAACATAATAAGGTTTCAGTTTCAGTTTCAGAAAGAAGCAAAAAGCTAATAGTTAGCAAAGGCCTTAGTTCAGCAGTTGTTTCATCAATTTTGTGATGGTTTGATTCTTGTCAGTCCTCCCACTTAAGAAGGGAGAGTATTACCGATATATTAAATACAAGTAACTTTTCAAATCAGTTCTGTATATTACACAGAACAAGAGTATTATTTGGGCCGAACATCTTCCCTGACGTAATAGTTATAAACTTCTTTTAATTCTTAGTAACATAAAGATATTTGAGGGGGAGTTTTACAAATGTACAACTAACATCAATCAAGGCGGGTTGTTAAGGTGAACCACAAACTGTACAAATGTACAACTAACATCAATCAGTAGTACAATACTTGAAAGTAGTACTTGTATGTGTTACTAATGTTCATTATGTTGGAGTACAAAACTGTGTCTGTTTCGTATTAATAAGGTTTGGAACTAATGTACATAGTCAATTTGTTAATGAACAATTATGAACCAATCTATTGATTTCAACTGTCACGTTGACTTGTATTCTAGAGATACAAAAAAGTGGCAAGGGTGCCTGTCAAGATGTGTGTATCTTAAAAGACAAAGGAGAATAGCAAGTAAAAAGAATCAAGAAGCAACCAAGGCAACTACACCAATTTGAAAGTTATTTCATTCTCATCATTTGGAGATAGCTTGGGAGTTCCAAAACTCCGTATCAGGTTCTATACCGTGAAAGATTTGTTGTTGACTATCTCAATTATAAGAATTTCCTGTTTGTTGTCGTATCATCTGAAGCTGCTTTCAATTTTGTACTAGATCAAACTAAAACTCCAAACATTAATAAATTGGAACTTTATAAAAAGCTGAAACAAGAAATTAGCAGAGGGTTGCTTTTTTTTCGTTAAAATAGGCCTCCAATTTAACTAGGTAAAATAACTTTGATCTATCATAATCATAACATTAAAGAAATGAATTTTAATGTTAAGAGCATCTCTAATGTTCCATCTATAAAGTTGTCAAGAATGAAAAGACTTCATTATATTCTATCAATCATTTATTGTTTTTAAAGGGGCAGTCTTTCTCTATATGTTCTACAAGAGGCAATTTAAAAGACCGACTGTGTTGTCTGTCTTTCAGGTGTTCTAGTAATTTAACTGTAAACGCTCTACCAATTTCATCTTTGTAACATTTACCACAAGTAAGAATATTCAAAAAAAAAAATGTGACTGAAGTATCATTGACACCTCTCAAGTCTAAGAACAAATTTACTAAAATTAACAACTAGAAATTGAACACATTCCAAGGATTTTACCTTGTAATTTTTGCTCAGAAATTTTTGCTGTAATTTTCAACGACGGGGGCATCTCATTTCACAACCAATCCTCAAATAGAAATTCAGCAAATGAAAAACAAAAACATGTACTAATCATGAAAATAAATTACCATATTGCCCAGACGGGCAGCGATAGCGTTGCTGCATATTATAGATTGATGCATGGTATCCATGGCTTAAGTTCTGCAAGCAAAAAACAAATATAACACATCAGACAGGAAATTTCCTGAATATGTGTGATTGTAGACAGAAATATTAGAATGATAAATTTGTCAGGTTGGCACACTTATTATGATGATCTATAAACCATGTCAAGGAAATTCAACCAAATATTTTAACCATGTAAATACACCACACCTTAAGAAAATGTTTTTACATCCTTCCCACAAATCTTTGGCAGAAAGGCTAAAACAATAACCTCCGAACCTCATCACATCTTCGATAAGATGGAATTCTAAATTAATTGGAATATAAATCAACAGCAAAGTGGAAAGAGTTTAATTGGATCAACTGGGATTTAACATGACATTGACATGAATTCCTCTAATCAGTACAAGTGTTTTAAACTTTAAAAATTTTAGTCTCAATCTATTTTACGTCCTATTGAATCACTAGGCCACCTTAGCAGCCAACGGACAAAAAATTAGACTTTCCAACAGGAGGGATTGTATCCATATGCATTTGTATTTATGCTCTTGGATGATACAAATGTCTTTATTATGGTAGCTTGGGTTTCTTTCCTATATTTCAGATGTCAAATATTGATTGCATCTCACCTGCCACACGTCTTTACTGTCTGTATAGCCTCAATTTCTGTATGCAAAATTCCCATGGCATCGGAGCTTTCATGCTACACGTCTAATAATAATCATATTAATGCAATATTAACACTTAGGTATTGGATAAATTTCCAGATATTGTATGGCATTCGCTGTGCCAACTTAGGCCCCTTTTCAACTGTAGCCACAGGGACATTGATAGACATTGATAGCAATTAAGATTCTTGGCAGCAAGTCCGTTAGCTGTGTTATGTCAAATGTGATGTATGTTTCACACCTGATGCTGAAAAAATATTATCTATTTTTTTGCATTTCAATAGGAGCATTTTGCAAACACAAATAAGGTTTTACACTTAGTTTCTGTCTTCAGAACCTAGTGATTGCTGTTAGTGTATTATTCGTAACAACATCAGAGTAACGTTTCATTAGTGAAAAAAAAATAACAAATAACTACAGAAGTTATGGTTAAAATTTACAAGTGGGGGAGGGAAACTGTCCATGGGTTCCCGCTGAAGGCCAGGGTTATGGCCTGCTTTTGTGTTGCCTTAGGGTAGTTATGTACAGTTTCACTTTTCTGTAATATACTCCCAAACATTCTCTCAAAAAAAAAATTACGACTTCAGAATCTTAATTGTTTCGAAAAACAATAACTTAAAAGAAAATTTCTATTTGCTTTCAATACCTGCTTATTAGCAGCTGGTTTGTCTGAAATACCTGTAAACATAAAGGCATATGAAAAAAACCTTACTAAAGTGTTGTCGAGATTCATGCTGTCTGGAACAACATTTTTGAAAATAAACACTTCAGAAATGCCAAATTCTTAGCACTTACAATCTGAAAAGTAACTTAAAAGATAATAATAAAACCAAATAAAAAACACTTGCCCGTATGTAAATATTCCTCTTTATTTTTCCTAGAGAAATCATCATTTAATGAATCTCTCAACACAGCTTGAGAACAACTTTTCTGATTTTCCAACTCGCTTGAAAAGGATCCTACTCTTCCTTTTCCTGCATTAGCAAAACAGCAAATTTAAATACATGTCAAATACGTGTCTATGAACAACTAAATATTTTAGAACCTAATCATCATTTTACATTAGGTTTTAATGAAAAGAAAAAGAGTGACCAATAAACAAATGTTTTAGCATGTTCTATGCAAATATTTTTACAGAATACAAGAACATTCCAAAACTAAACCAACCTGGGGGACAATGCTGTAGAGTGAATTTTTGATTTGAATGTAACAATGGGATTTCATAGCATGACTGCATAATAAGAAGGAAAAAATTTAACAAACAATTAATAAAGTGCCCAAAAAAAAGATTTCATACCTAAAAAGGAATAGTTTTACAATATCGTCTGAAAAAACAGAATATTTTATACGAAATACAAACACAATAACAAATCAGACAGATAACAGATGAAATTTGCCACCAACTTTAAGGTTACAGTCACCTGAAAAAAGGGATGCTGAAGAACTTCATCAGCTGTTGGCCTCGTAGCTGGATCCCATGATAAAAGTGCCTACAAGATTATTGTGATATTGCTAAACATGGAATCCAACAACCCAGTTTAAATAGCATTGAACAAGATGGAAAACACAGAAAGAATGAGTCACCTTCATCAAATCAATGGCTTCAAGACTTGCATTTGGTATTAAGGTTGACAATGTATGAGGCTGGTACTACATCAGAGACAACAAAATTAACCATCACATCATTCACCAGCTTTTCAATGTATTAATAGAAATCCACGGGAAACAAAAAATGAACACAGTGAAAGGAACATTGCCATACTTTTTTGAACAACTAAAAATAATAATAATAACAGACAGGTGTTATAAAAAAATAACAAGTAAAAAGGGAAAGAAAAAGTAGAACATTCTCATACAAGTATATTGATACAACAGGATTTCGTTTTATGGGAAATGTTGCTGAAAAGGAAGCCACATTCTTCCCTCAAATCACAACAACGAAAAAATAAGTTGGTTTAAACATTGTTGATTCCATGAACAAAATCCAAGCATGTAGTGGCTTTGCTTGCTATAATTATAAATATAAAGTTCTCAAAAAATGTAGCATCAAAACCTGAGGAAATTGAAATTTAATAAATGCCGCAAGTCTTGAAAATTCAGCCCATGTCCGATTGCTGGGTGTGCCAATAACACTGCAAATTATGTTCAACACATCTATCTCGCTGCATCCACATTCAAAGCAAAGATTATATTTTTTAAAAGAAATGCTATATCAACCTAAATTAATCAAACAGATGTTTCAACAGACTATTTAAGGAACAGTTAAAAAGATGATGACTTCAACTTTCATACCTGGAGCCTGGAAATAGAGGCTGAAAGGTAAAAAGTTCGGCCATTATAGCTCCCATTGCCCACATGTCTGGAAGCAAATGTAAGCATTACAAAGATGAACAAAATATATTAAAAGTTCATGGACAATTTTTGTTTGAGACTTTATAAATACCAATTGCACTATTATAGTCTGTTGATTGAAGCAGAACTTCTGGAGCCCGGTACCTGGAAGGAAAGTTTCACCGCTGATTATTTTAACAAATTGTGTAGGGAAGGTAACTACAGAAAGACAAGTTTGCAATTGATACTATAACTCACCATCTAGTTGACACATAATCTGTGTACGGAGGTGTAGAGAAGATCTCACGAGCAAGACCAAAATCAGCAATTTTAACAAGGTCTTTGGTGACCAAAATATTTTCTATAATTTATCCAAACAAGCATACAGAAAGTCATGTCCTGTTCCAGATTTTTTTTTAATAAATCTTATTACCAGACATCAACATGAAATATTAACTTTCTTATGATGTGTAAAACACCTGGTTTCAGATCACGATGAAAATAGCCATGACGATGCATGTATGCAAGAGCCTGAAACACTTGAAAACACCAACTGCGTATCTTTGATTCTGGAAAGAGCCTTTTTGCATCTATGATTGTCTGATAAAGATTGCATTCCTAAATATGATAAACAAATTAAGACCATTAAAGGTAAAAAATGATTGCCAGCAGTTGAGTTGTACTATGACAAGATAAATGAAACGATTGATCTGTGATTACACATACCATGTACTCAAATACAAAGAAAAGATTATCATTTTGCCTAATAACCTCCTTAAGCTTTATTATGTTGGGATGATTCAATTTTCGCAAAGACTACAACAACAATGGACATAAGTTAAAACCTCAGAAAAATCACCAAAAAAATAACAGGATAATGGAAATAAGCTATTATAAATTATCATACCTTGACTTCCTTAAGATTCATACATTCCTCCCAAGAATAATATTTCTTTTTCATTTGTTTAATTGCCACCTACAATAACAAAACGCCATAACTCTTGTTATTGGTGATTAGAAGAGGGTGCACATTTCTTGCTTTAGATAGGATTGTTTACCCATACATACAATTTCATCAGTGTGAATGTTAGCTGCTTTCCAAACTGTTCCATACGTGCCATCACCAGACTTTTTAATAATCTTATATCTGTCCAAGATTCATAAACTTCAATAACTGTAACTACTGACAATACTGCATTCTTTGAAAAAATAAGTTAGAAAGAAAATGATCCAGTGGAACCAGGAGTGTTTAAGAAATGCACATACCTATCCATTTTTTCCTCAATTCAAGTATATGGGATGACTAACTTAAAAAACGAACCGGTCAAATACTCCTCACTAAGCTGAAAGATAGCTGTGATGTGCATTGCATATACATATGTATGGCACAAAACATCCATTCCCCAACCGGTGACATCTCAACATTGCTGAACAGGTTAAAAGCGCAACTGTATGCTCAAAAAGAGTCACAAATCTTGTGGCAATGAACACCCAACCTTAAAACACAATTTACCATCCAGGCTAAATCAAATAAACATGTTCCTTCCCAAAAACTTCAATGAATTGCAAAAAAAAAACAAGCTTCCTTGATGCCATGCACTATAGCTTAAACAAGAACAGGATTCATATGATTCTGTCAACTGTAACCGTAGTTTAATCAACATAACAGTCTTTATCTGATTGTCTCAACTGTAATTGATGGTGCACTGCTACTCATCTATAACTCAGGTTGCATTCCATAAGATGATGTTCATAAGGACCATTGCACATTTATTTCCATTCATGATAATGCCAGAGCAGGCTCGAACAGGGAAAACATCCATAATAATTTCCCAGGAAATCAAGAACTTCAACGTTGCACATTTTTCAGCCATCTTTAGAACTACCTTCTACGTCATTCTTTCTTGGCAAATGAACCAAAAACAAAATCTCTCTGGTTGAAAAATAAACAAAGAGATTAATGTCCTTCAATGTCTTGGTTAAAACTTTCATCAAGGAAATTACTGTATGAAAAATTGTGGACAGAAACTATAAAGTCCTCACAGGTATTGAGCAAATAGAATTAGGTGAACATCAGCAGAAAAATAGCTCCATATAAACTCATTATTATTTATATGTGAATGACAATGATAATTACCAGTAACAAAAAAGCAAGTACAAGATGTTAAATCCCCTCAAGCTCATGCTGTTAAAATAAGAAAATAAAGTCAGGCATCAACCGGATAAGCATGAACAAAAACTAAATAAATTGACCTCAGCATCTATACAAATGTAAATATAAATTATATGACACATTCACAACCTCTCGTATATCTGCATAAGGCAATGAAATAAAGTTAAAATTTTCTTCAATTTCCATTATATGTGTGTTCATGAATCCAACATTCTATTACCTTTACCCTGAACACAGATCCACAATTCCAGCAGTAAGAAATTGGCAGTAACATAACACAATCAGCATTGTGATTCCTTTTATAGTAAACATATTCCACGTTATCCACATTTCTTTCCATCAGAAAAGTCAACGACAGAACAGTTCAGCCACAACAGGCAAGAACTGCTCGGATACTAATACAGTTGCTGTAAGATGCTCAAATACCAGTCAACTATTCTCAGCACTGCAAAAACGATAAAGAAAGTAGTGTTCATACAAGTACAATATAGACATCGCACACAAGAATACACAAATCATGGATCCTGAAAACAGGCCACTAACAAACGCTCTTACAAGAAAATAATACAAGCAAAACATATTTGCAAATAAATTGAAGCTCAAATCCTTGTAAATTGCAAAAGTGAAGGAATTGATACATGCAATAAAGTCCATAATTTCATGAAAAAAATGCAATAAAATAGTAAAAAATATGAGACTAATTTTGATGACCATGCGTTGATTGAAAACACAATCCATTATTTTTATTCTCCATCGTTTTAGCCTTTTTCAACTACATCGGATCAACTTCGAGATCTATCTTTCACCATTCAAATATATCAGGAACCATATCAATATTTATTCTACATTTCTGTATATCTCCCATTACTATTTCTCCCCTGCTAAGATTTAATAACACCTATGAAATGGCCATCTTGGGGGTTGTCTCAAAACTTAAGTAAGAGTATGCATACCTCAGGACACATAACCAACACGGTAATTTGTTAAAACTTGAGTAATAAAGCAATGTACATAGCAGTACCTCGATGTCTTGTGGGTTGTCCCAAAACTAAAATTAGAGTATATGTAGCTCAGGACACATCACCGGCACAGTAGTTAGGCAAAACTTGAATGACAACACAATGAACATAGCAGTACCTCAAGCACAACTGGTGCTTGCCAACTGCCAAGGAGGAAGGAGTGTGCAAACTGTCAATGAGGCTTACCACTTTAGCCACACTCTCAATGATGATATGGCCATTCTGAACCAACAGGTTACAATAAGAAATTGAACAGCGTGAAAAGTTACAACTACTCAGCTCAACTTGAAGTCCTGAACTGCAGTATCCTATTGCCAAATTTATGAAAATGATCATATGATAACATGATTCTATTCATGCTAAAATTCAATTTCATGTGGGCTCGGTTTTATAAAAATTCCCGTTTTGACTCCCTCATTAGTGCGGTCTTCAGATTTCTTGGATATTTGAATTTCGTTTCCCCTGGAGCCCTAGTATGTTTGGGCATAAGAATAGGTCATTGCAGTGGTTTTGAAAAATTATACATTCAGTTGAAGCTGCCAGAATAGCTGTTATGCATCAATATCAACATTTAAAATATTAAGGGACCAACGCACCGAATGTCTGTGTATTGTTATTTTCCTACTTGATATAACAAATTGCTTAGATATATGATGTCCTTCCTAGTAAATTTCTTAAATAGATTGTAACCAATACTAATTAGAAAGCGGAGAACCAATATAGTTTTCAAATTCTACAAGGAACGCAATTTCAAGAGTATCTGAAGGCACGGGGACAACTTTGTTTCTCGAATTTATTCCACCAATACAGAAAACAACTTTCCTTCTCGAATTTATTCCATACAGAACAATAATGTGCTTAACTAGTTTTTCCTAATTATCCAAAGATCTCGAACAAACGAGCAAGCATTTATTTATTTTTGGCATTCTAATGAATCGAATTGCCCAGATTTGAATACAAAGAAACCAGATCGAATTAGAGAAAATCTCTTTAAACTACCGAGCATATGCTGCAAGCAAATTCATCTAAAGCATAAAGCCCGATAAGCTGAGAAAATCGGAGACGAAACCTGGACGGTGTTTTAATATCCTTCGGAACGTACATGTGAATCGGAGGAGGAGTCGTGGGATGTCCGAAACCCTTCCCTTGCATTTGCTGAAAGTAATTCTAGGTAAGGAAAGCAACAAAACGTGATAGATCCATGGCTTTTGCTTGGCAACGAAGCCACCTTTGCTTTTAAGCGTTAAATAGATATAATTATCGGTTTACTTAATTATATTATCAAGGTTCACTAAATACTCATACCAAAATGCTTTTCATTATGTTCCTAGAACTTATGTACCGTTTTTTATGCAGGTTAAAGCCTTGGACAGGTAGCTAATGCATGGTTAGTCAATAAGGTAATTGGATTTCAGCATTTAATCATGAAATATATAAATAAAAAATTTATAATGATAATATATATTTATAATAAATATTAGTAAAATATTAAATTTTATAATTAGATTTTATAAAAAATAGTAACATAATGAACAAAAATAAAAACTTTTAAAAGTAATTGGATTTTAACATTCAACCATTAAATACATAAAAGGTCTATAAATCATTCAATATGTAAACAATCTATAACTAATAGTAAATATTGGCAATAAGTAAAATAATATAATTATATTATTGAAAAAAATAGTGAGAAAACAAACTATATAAAAACTTCTAAACTTAATTGGATTTCAACATTTTACTAAGATCTATAACTTAACAATAAATGCTCATAAGAAATAAATAATACAAAACTTCAACAAACTACATTAATAAGTGGATTGTATCCATTTTAGTAAAATAATAATTTAATTCATTATTTAACTCATGGAATGAAGAATAGCTTATACAAACTCCAAAAATGTCTCATAAAAATCATAGCAAAACTATATGACTATACACACTCGCTTGACATACAACCAACATGAAATGTGAAATATAAATGTTGGTCTTAATTGAGACTCTAATTAAGTCTTATTCTAAAACAATTAGGAGTTAAGAGTAAAGCTTCCTAGTGATGAGTGGCGAGATACCCCTACACTCAACCATACGAATACGAGCATCTCACGTGCGATCTGGTCGAACTCCAAGGACTAAGTGCTTACATGCCTTAATGGAACACTTAAGGTTAATCAATCGTTGTCCTCCCAAACTTACTTGTATTGTCACAGTTGTATGGTTAAGTAAGTTTGAGGTATGTGATTTTTATAACTTTTATCTTTTTAACGCCTATGCTAGTAGGGAAAGGTGAAGAGAACTAAATAACTAATTTTCATTAACTATTCACTAACTAAGTTTTAATTATCCTAGCATTAGTATCCATCCCCACTTGCCGCACACACCTTGAACTAGTGCAATGCTACTAGGATTACCAAATGCTACTCGTTATTGGGTTGCCCAGCATTACACACGTGCTCGAAGCGGTCGTACTGAATGCACTTAACTAGGAGAGTCAAGGGTTAAGAGAGATTAATTATCTAGGAAAGCATTTCAACATTTAACAATAATTAAATCCTATTTAGCTTAGTCCATATGCTGCAAGGTTTATCAGAAAGTTCATCTTTATTACTGTACACAAATGTTTGCTCAAGTACAATTTGCTCGAATAAAGATCCATTCACTTTGAGACTCCTACTGTGGGCACATGGAAATTATTCTAACTCTGAAATGGTAAAATTGCTATAGTTTGGCTAAGGGACTAGCTCTAGATGCCTAAAGCATGGAAAGTCGCCTCTTATTTATAGGCATTGCGGCGGGCTACAATATTGCGTAGGGGCAGACGCGATATCGCGGCTCATCATACCCCCATGACTGAATGAAAACTCGTCCTCAAGTTCCTTACAAAATATTGGGAAGGTATGGGATAATTGACTTGAATGACACTAACAGTGAATGGGGTGACATGTGAACAGATCACCATTACAATACATGATAAAATTAGTGTTCATGACAACAAGAGTGAACACTATACACATTTGATAACTAGCCTTATTTGGCAGCTGACAAAGAAGAGAGAAGAGAGAGAGAAAAGAAGAAGTCTGTTGCTGCCGATGCCAAGATTGTGCTTTTTGTTGTCCATCCATAAGCGCGTCATCAATCTTGTTCCTTACATAACTGCTCCAACACCAGTCCATTCCAAATGTTCCTTCCAAAGCCAATCCATTGGTGTATGATTACCATCTGCACACATAACATAGTCTTATATTAGCAAGGGTAAATGAATCACAATGCAGTTGATGGGACGTGATATAGCATGGGCCGCGATATTGCGTACGCGATATCGCGGTGCGTCGCAAAGTCTATAAATAAGAGGTGGCTCTCCCTTGTTTTCCATTCTAGTCCTAGACCGTAGGGAAACTCTGGCAGTTTGATCTCTCCATAGATAGAATATTCTCCATGTGCCCACA
>MNCI01010532.1:222923-243010 GCA_015680685.1 Gnetum montanum | reverse complement strand
ACGCTCGTATTCGTATGGTTGAGTGTAGGGGTACCTTGCCACTCATCATTGGCACCGTTGCCGGGGACTAAGTGTTTGTGCGCTAAGTAGAACATAGGAAATTACTCACATCGTTGGGAGCCTAAATGAACCTTAGGGTTAATTAAATGAAAATTTATATAACGGTTAAATAGCACACCGAATAAGACACAATGTCTTCTTCCTCTTCTTCTCACAAGAGCATTACACCACCTAGGGATAATACAAGAAACAGTCGGCAATCTAAAACACATAACCTAAATCCGTCAATTCCTCGACAATATAGGGTGGAATATACTCATCCCGATGAGTATATATCCAATTTTACTTTTATCCTCCATCAGGATGAACAGATGCGCTGGAGAGACTTGTAAGGTAACATAGTGTTACCTCCAGATCGTGCAGTCCCCAACATGCTCCTCCGTGCTTTGGCACAGATCAGCATGACTTAGCTCTATGCTGAATACATTTTAGGTGATTTCGACATGAGGGATTACCATCCCACAACCGCACAACATATGAGGGACTCAAGGCAGGAGAGCCAACATACACTGTTGAAGGGTAAAGAGGTCTTGCACGTCCTAAGAAAAATTGGAGATGGTGAACCACTTATAATGGGTTCTCTATCGGAAGATGTTCCCCCTCCTAACGAAAGTGAGGAGGTAGGGTATCAAAACCTATGCTCCACGATACACAACCTTGGTTTTGATCCCCATGAACGCCAACTGTTCACTAAGAAAAAAATAACACATGACAAGGATGGGCACTCAGATCGTCATCCCAATTGGGGCCAAAGCCACAGAAGAGAAGGTAAGAAACATCGTCATGGCGATGGTTCTCCTTCTTCTTCAGCTTCATCACATCATTCACCCTCTCCTTCCACATCAAGGCATAGTCATAAAGAGCATAACGGAGAGGATAAAGGTAAGAGAAATGAGAGACCTCGACAAGAGAGTCGAGAGAGAGGACGAGGGCAATCTAGAGAGTCTAAGCATGAATGAAGGGAAAGTAGGGAACAATGGAGACATCATAGACGTCATGAGAGAGATGATCATGACGAACCCCTACTTGCCACCTAAAGCATGCTAAATCTAACGGAGGCTATGAGGATACTAACAAGGCATCAAAAAGATAGCTGAATCAAGCACTTAGACATGAACAACATCCCACGATTTGAAGGGGGATACAACGCGGATCCGCAAAATCATTTACAAGCATTTCACGATGCCTGCACCTTGTAAAACATAGAGAACGAGTGGCAGAAACTAAAGTTGTTTCCCAGGACACTCATAAAGGAAGCAGAGAGTTAGTACCGGTCCTTAGAATAGGAAACCATTAGGAGGTGGAGTACGATGTTAGAACTCTTCAACGATAAATATCAAACGTACTCCAGAGTGTCTAATTTGCATAAGCAGATCCAAGGATGGAAGCAAGGTACTCATGAACCCTTGGATGCTGCCATGGGCCGCTACTACGCATTATTACATCGTTGCTCGGGCCATGGTTACGCACAATAGGACCAACTTCGCCATCTCGTAGATGGGCTAAGGTATGAAACTAGGAGAATCCTTGGGACTTATGCCCAAGGGAGACTATCAGAACCTAGATCCCATGAAATTCATCACTTGTTGGAAAAAGTAGCCAAAGAAGAAGGGGAGCTACAAAAAGGGGAAAGTGCGGAAGAATATAACCGTGATCCGTCTCTTCGAAAGAAGGGAGTGAGATTTTGAGATGAAGAGGATGAGTCACCACTTGAAGAGTTGGTGAACAGAAAAACCTGGCCACTTCAAAAGCTAACAACAGAAGTATCAGCTAAGGTAGATGAAGTATGGAGCTCCTTAGACAGTAAAATTGAAACTGTCCTGAAGATTGTAGAGGAGTTTAAGGAGGAACGAAGTAGTGACAAGGACAAGAAAAAGTGGAGAGATTTAGGGCTTGCACGTGACAAGGGTAAGGGAAAAATAACTATCTCCGATGAGGTTGTGGATTTGAACACAGACAATGATGGTGGATGTGAGATCTGCCAATATGACCATCCTAAGGGATGTTGTCCAATCATCTCACATCTACAAGATTCTGGGGTGTATGCACTCAACCCAAGACTCAACAGACGGCAAACACCCCGAAGGTTACCTTATCCCCAAGGTAACCCAAGACAGTTCCACCAACCATTAACGTACTATCCAAGTAGAACTCCACCATAACCCATCGGACAACATCAGCAGTGGCAATACCCACAGTCATGGGGGATGCCACTGCCTAAACATCAATATCCTTACTGGAAACCCGATCCTTATGGATACTATGTGTAGCAGCCGATTTCTCCAAGTGACTCCATGGGTCACACAACTCCCCAACGTCACTATGAGGTTCGAGAGTACTTTAGAAGGACTCCTTCTCCTCCTAGAGACGCTCCACATCCATACCATCCTCCTAATCCATCTACACCTCTTCCACCGATAGTTCCCATACCACCTGCTCCAACAATGCAAGGGGAACTCCCCACTCAACCGTAGAAACGTAACGCTATGAGAGCTGTAAACCTTCAACCCGCTGCTAGTTCTAAGAAATGTAAGAAGAGAAGACCTTTCTTCAAAACCAAAAGCCCAGACAAGCTCTCACAACCACAAGCGGTTGAGTCTGTGACCACTCCTCCAACACATAAGGCTTCAGAGCTCCCTTCAAACCAATATCAGAGCTCAATGCATACGGTTATGTTAACACATATCGTAACCGACTGGATCAAGGTAGGCCACCTTCCCAGGAAACTATCTAATCCTAGAAGTTTCTTAATCTACCTCCAAGTCGCTAGGAACTAACCTCATAAGGCTCTTATTGACTTAGGTTCCGGAGTCAACTTAATATCACGAGAAATGTATCAAGCTTGGAACCTGCCCCAACTTAAGAAAAGCAACATCCAACTAGAGTTGGCTGACCAATCCATCACCATTCCCTTGGGATTGGTGGAGGACATCGTTACCACTGTGTGTGGTTGGTCCTACCTAGCTGATTTCCTGGTGATTGAAGTAAACAACAACAAAGGGGATTTCCCAATCATAATGAGAAGGGCATGGCTGAGTACAGTAAACACATGCCTAGGAATTTGTGATCTTTCCTTAGAAATCTCTAAGGTCAACATTTATGGAAAGATCAAGAAGAGGAAAGTTCCATGCATCACATACAGTGATTCATCAAGTGATGACATGGAGGAATGCACAACATCTCCTCCATGCAACAGGTGTGCCCTTGAAAATTTGAGACAAAGATGCCTGTATGTAGCAACCACACAACAAGTAGTAGACACCCCGTGGTTGACAGCTAGTCAAAAGAGAAAATCAACATGCATGGAACGAATTGAGGAAACAACCCATGCCAACAACAAAGGCATAGATACATTGGAATATGAGCATCGCCAACTTCCACCCCTTAATCCAAGAACATCAATGGGGAGAAGTTGGACACTTCTAAGAAATTTAAATAGGCGCTCATTATTTCAGATCTCTCCCTTTCCATTCAGTCATGGGAGAGATGGCCACCTATGCTAATCATTTGGGGCCCTCAATTCTTTTTATGTTTTTGTTTCACACGTTTTTGTTTTACAATTTTTTTTTACACATTTTTGTTTTACAAATTTCTTTAACTTTTCTTGTTTTTGTTTTACATCATCGTTATACTTTTTCATTTTGTGTGTGTGTGTGTGTTATCTACCCTGTATGATTTTTACCTTTAAATCACGATGTTGATACTAAGGTATGTTTCTTTTGATATGGCAGGCAATGAGTTTACTTCATCCATTCATCCACAAGTTTCTATGGTCTCTCTCGACTTGGAAATGTACAACCCCTTCTAAATAAGAACTCTAACGAATCGGTGACTAGGCATTTCTCAAACTAAGGAAGGACTCAAGGATTGAAAAGGGTGTGACTTCAAGGGAACTTGATGCTTTTGTGTTGGCCATTCTCTTGGGTCTTGGATGTTGTCTTCTTGAGTTTTCTTACCGTTTCGACATTACCCAATTATCGGGAAGCTGAGCAAATAAAAATAACAAAGTCTTTGCATGGTGTGGTTCTCACGCATAAACACATAAAACAAAAATAAAAATAAAAAAATAAAAAAAGAAAAAAGAAGAAGAGAAAACGAAGAAGTGAGAATTCAAAGCACACCCCTTAGACGGAATAATTCCTTGGGCTACAAGCACTAGTTATAGAACTAAAATAAACACGTTCCCTCTAACTAAGGCCCTTCTCGCTTCCCATTCTCTCCTCCTTGTTTCGTCGGAATGGTGGTGGCTCTTGGGTGAAGGCATTCTTGTTACTTCAAGAGGATGGATTGGCCGAATGCATTAATGCGAAGTCACTGGATGTGGTTTGTCTGAGGCCGAACTTGGAATGGGATTTGTTAAGTCACATTAATCATGAACTACACAAGGGGCTATACACCACCTTGTTTTTGGGCCTCCATTCCACTCTCTTCTCTCCATCCTTCTCTCCATTATTCACCTCATTGCCGGTTGTATCATTAGTGTACATTTTGGTTTACGCATTGTTTTCTTTTTGGTAAATTCTTGTGGTTAAGACTTTAACTCTTGTTCCAAATGACATTCCAAGAGCATACGGACTCTTTGAATGTGGGTTTGTCAAGGCATTTAGGGCATGAGCCTGCTTTGGGGAGGACCTACTGACATTCCTCTTTGGTGCACCAGTTAAATTCTTTTCCCTACCATTTTTGCACTCTATTTTATTTTGTTCATTTCCATCTTGACATCCATTTCATTAACGTTAGAGTTGTCACTTTTTCTCCATCTTTCTTGTTCTTCATTATTTCTCCATTCTATTGCTACCGGAGGTTCGCGATTAGTCATGGGGGTACGGGGCCCAATTTTTTTGATTTTCTCCTAACCCCTACACCTTCGATAGTCACTAATATTATATCTCCAGATCCGTATCAGCCATACCACAACCTAAGCCAACAGACCTTTTCACTGCAGCGAGGTATCAACTGTATTAAAATTCATTTACCCTTGTTAATATAAGATTGTGTTGTGTGTGCAGATGGCAATCATGCAACAACGGATTGGATCTGGAAGGAACACATGAAATGGAGCAGTGCTGAAGTAGCTATGCGAAGAACCAGATGGATAGTGCGCTTACGGATGGACAATGAAAGGCGCAATCTTGGCGTTGGCAGCAGCAACACTTCTTTCTCTCTCTCTTTCTCAGCTGCCAAATGAGGCTTGATATCAATGTAATAAGGTGTTCACTCTTGTTGTCATGAACACTAGTGTTGTCTTGTCTTGTAATGATGATCCGTTCACATGTCATCCCATTAGTTCCATTGAGTCAATAATCCCATACCATCCCAATATTTTGTAAGGAACTCAAGGACGAGTTTTCATTTAGTCATGGGGGTATGATGGGATGCGATATCGCATGGGCAGCGATATCGCGTCGTCCCCTGCGATATCGCAGTGCGTCGCAAAGTCTATAAATAAGAGGCGACTCTCCCTTGTTTTCCATTCTAGGCCTAGACCATAGGGAAACTCTGGCAATTTGATCTCTCCAGAGATAGAATATTTCCATGTGCCTGCAGTAGGAGCTCCAAAGTGAACAGATCTTTATTCAAACAAACATTGTACCTGAACACAAGTTTGTGTACGGCAATAAAGACGAACTTCTTGGATAAACCTTGCAGTGCATGGAATAGGCTAATTAGGATTTTATTTATTGTTATTTATTGTTTTCCATTTACATGCTTTATTAGTTATTAAATCTTTCTCAACCCTTCTCTCCTAGTTAAGTGCCTCAGTACGACCGCTTCGAGCATGTGCATTACGCGTGGTGATCCCAGCAACGACTAGCATTTGGTAACCACGGTTGCATTGGTTCAGGGTGTGAACGGTAAGTGGGAACGAATGCTGACACTAGGTTAATTAAGACTTAGTTAGTTAGTTAGAGTTAGTTAATTAATCTCTTCAACCCTTCATCTTAGCAGCTTAGGAGATAAAATGGAAAAGACATATAAAAATCATATACCTTGGACTTACTTAAACATACCATGACAAATACAAGTAAGTTTGGGAAGACACCGAATAATTAACCTTAAGTGTTCCATGAGGCGTGTAGGCACTTAGTCTACGAAGTTCGACCGGATTGCACGTGTTACGCTCATATTCGTATGGTTGAGTGTAAGGGTATCTCGCCACTCATCAACAGTTAATACCTTACCTCAGTGTAAGGTCCATTGGCCGAGTTGTGGTATGGCTGATGCAAATTCTGGAGATATAGTACTGGTGGCTACTCAAGGTGTAGGGGTTAAATGAAAATCGAAAAAATTGGACCAGGACCCCCATGACTAAGAGTGAACCTTCGGTAGCGAGAGAATGGAAAAAGATAAGGAATAAGAAAGATGGAGAAAAAGAAACAATGGCACACCGAATAAACGAAAAAGTGTGCCCGAAAAAATGGATGTCAAAGAAAGATCGGGGAAGGGTGCTACGTATATGGGGCTGTGTTGACGTGGGGTGGCTGCGTCGACGAGGCCGCGTCGACGCGGCCGTGTATACGTGGCCCAGTCAATGCAGCGACTTTTGACACTTCATCATACCCCCACGACTGAGCAAAAACTTGTCCTCGAGTTACTTTACAATTTGGAAGGTATGGATTCTTATTTACAACACACATAACTTAAACACATAAATGACACACATATGACCTAACATGAATTTACCAAGTGCCCGAGTAACAAAGGAGGACAAATTACAAAAATGACGGTGTTCAGAGACAAAATTGAACACCTCGCTGGACCTGGAGCCTTTGCAGTGTAAGAAGATGTTTAAAATTGCTAGAGGAGGTCACACCGTCCCTAGGGGCAGTGGTTTTGACGGACACCCTCCAACCTCTAGCCCGTGCGTTGGTGGCAGCACAGATGTCGGTAACCCTGCGGTAGCTACAGCTTCCATAGACAACCGAAATGCCTCCAAGAGAGCCCTCATTTTCTCTTCTTTGCTTCTGGGGTTGTTCACGGAAGGATCCAGTTGCATGAGAACCCTCCGCATACTTTGGCGATTGCACTCCTCGTCCCCTTCTCATACATGGGCGCTTGTCCCTTGGTTGTGACGGTCCTTCATTCCTTGGGTGCCTCGGTTTGGGTGCCATCTGAAACAAACATAACCGTCCGTTAGACCATTCAAAAGTAGCCTAAAATGGTCTGTATATACCTTTTTTAGCTTGACCAAGTTATGTTAATGGCACAGGCACACCGTTAAGTCTCCCGGATGTTAAATTAGGGGTCAAGGCCAAAGGTTTTGTAATTAACAACTAATTAATTAATTAATTAATTACATGAGGGCACCCCCCCCCCACGAATAAGTGCATACCTTTGGGTTGCGTAAAAGGGAGAGGATAGGTTGATGTGGACATGCGATGGAATGTAGGTGCGTTGGGAAGGATTAGGTAGAAAAAACGGCAAAAATTCCCCTCAATTTGGTCTCCAAATGATGAAAAATACAAAGTGCGATAGGGTATTTATAGGGGTTGGATGCTGCATTGACGGGGCCATGTATACGTGGCCGCATATACGCAGTGGCTATGTATACGGGGCCCCATATACGCAACACTATTCACCCGTGGACCAGCGCTGACCAACCCAAAAAAAACCTAAAATGAAAAATTTAAAAATCCAAATTCAGCAATTGAAGCACAGAAAAGGCCCGATCATGGCAAAAGAAAAGAGGAAGGAAATTAAGTGCGAAAACAAAACAAAATTGGAGAACATGGGTCCAAAAGAACTCAAGCAAGGATGAAATTGAACGATGGGACACTGAAACAATGACCCAAGAAATCCAAAGGAGTGGAGATTGAATAGGAAAAACCAAGAATATGCAGGTGGGTCCTCCCCATAGCAGGCAACAACCGTAAAGCCCCTGCATACCCTCAACACCAGGGTCTATGGGCTCGAGAGCCGATAAATGGTGTTACGAGTGAAAACACCAAACCAAAAGAAACTCGCCAAGGCATGAGAGACCAACAGGAAACACGACGAACACACAACATAAAAAGGGCAGTGAGGTGAGTACGAAGAGAAGCGGGAATGGAAGGAGAGGAGAAAATGAAAAGACCGAGTGTTAGCCACATGAAACCCCATGTGTAAGCGTGGTTAAGTGACCTGGTAGAACCTTCCTGAAATCAGACCCAAAACCATCCGCGACCAGTGACCTCGTAGCTATAGACGAAGTCCCGACCGTCCCCCAAGGAAATAGGAATGACCACACAAAAAACCACCACTCCAAGAAGCATGAAAAGAGGGAAGTGAAATGGGACAGTGTTAGAGGAGACCAAGGAAGTCCCATAACAAATGTGGATGTCCCATGAGAGGCGGTCTAAGAGGTGTGCTTTGAATTCCCACCGCAATATGTTTTTTTTTATTTTTTTTCTGTGTGGGGGAACCACACCATGTGAAGACCCATGCGTGTGTGCATGCATCTGACCAAGGGGTGTGCTTTGAATCCTCAATTTATTTTGTTTGTTTTTGTTTTTGCTTTTCTTGTTGTTTTTTTTTTCTTTTTGAATTTTTTCTCTTGAATGAGGACCACACCATGCAAGGTCGAATAGCCCAAAAACTTCCATGGAGAGAGACGTGGAGTGGTAGGAAATCCATAAGGACACACTAGCAACCTAGGGAACAGAACAGAACAACGAATAAAGCATTCCCCTTGAAGTCACACTCGATTCAAACTAGTGGGTCATCTTGCAATCAGGGAACTACACAAGTCACACATTCGTTAAAATGTTCTTAATTGAAGGGGTTGCATGTGCATGACACAAGGAAAACCATGAGATGGTGAATGGGTGGATGGCATGGACTCACTGCCGAGTGTATGAAGTAGAATGTCATAAAACCAACGACAACCATGCAAAGGCAGGAACCAGAAAACTAGGAAGACCATTTTAGTACCCATCATAACGAAAATCGACCGCACCAAACAATAGGATGATGACAAAAAGTAAGCAAAAAGAGCACAAAAAGTGGAAAACAAAAAAGTGTAAAACAAAAAAAATGATAAAATGGTGAGGGGTGCAGTGAAATGGATCAGCAGGGATGAGGGTCTTCCCCATGACTGAGTGGAAAGGGGGAGACGCGAAAGATGGAGTGTGGATGACCGGTTGATGATGAGGCTGTGACACTGGCTATGTGAAACTCATGGAAAGGTTTGAGTTGTTGGCGGTTGACCAACTGTGTTCTGGTGGGATCCTCAGGTTTGTGAATTAGCAAGGCCCTTGATGGGAAGGTTTTGGAGACAATATAAGGTCCCTCCCATAGCGTCTAAAACCTCTTCGATTGGGATATATGTGAGGGATTCCAATACAATACCTTTTCTCCACACCGAAAGGTGACCTTCCAAATCTTAAGATCATGTCTTTTCTTGTTGTAGGCCTTGTGGATTTCATTGGAAAATAGGGCTACTGATCGGTTCTCATCTAGCACACTTAAATTAATTAATTGTTCTCATTGTGCTAGGGGTAGGTCAAGGTCAAAGTCACAAGCGGTGGATAGTGTCTGGAGTTCTGCTTGGATTGGAAGTGTTGGCAACTTACCGTACACTAACTCATAGGGAGAGTACCCAATAGGGAGTTTCCAGGTGGAGCGATAGGCCCATAGGGCATCATTAAGCTTGGTACTCCAGTCCCTCCTGTATTTGCTAATTGTTCATGTAAGGATCTTGGTAATTTTCCTATTTGTGACTTCAGCCTGCCCATTGGCTTGGGGGTGATTAGGTGTTGTAAATTTGTGTGTTACCCCTAAGCGTTGCATGAGTTTACGAAAATTAACCCTCGTGAAATGAGTCCCATTGTCATAAATGAGTGCACAAGGCACTCCAAACCTGGTAACGATTTGTTGTTGAACAAATTGTGTGGCGGTGTTAGAAGAACAGTCGATGACGGCTACCGCTTCTGCCCACTTTGTACAGTAGTGCACCGCCACGATGATATACGCTTTTCTGTTTGATAAGGGCGTGATGGGCCCCATGAAGTCTATACCCTAGATGTCAAAGGGCTCCAGTGGTTGAATCCACTGTTGAGGTCCCTCCAACTGTGTCGACATCCCACCATCTCGTTGGCATCGTTCACAGGAGCAGGTAAACCATTGTGCATCCCTGAAGAGTGTAGGCCAATAATACCCTGCAAGCAGGATTTTAATGGTCATTCTACGTCCAGCATAGTGGCCCCCACAAGGGTCCTCATGAGCATCTTGGAGGATGTGTAGTGTATCAGCATCAGGAACACACCATCGGACCAAGCCTTCTACACACAACTTGTAGAGGTGGTCGTTGATTTCCATGAAATGCTTGGCCTTATGGAGAAATCACTATTTCTGCCGATGGTTCCATTCTTTTGGTAGCTCCTGTGTTGTAAGGTAGATAAGGATGTGGTTGAACTAAGGAGATTCCTTGGATGCTTGGGGATCAACGGTGCCTGTGAAGAGGAGTTCATCTGGAAATTGATTGGATAAAGGCTCCTCCTCTTTTGCATTATCCCATCGTAACCAAGACAAATGGTCAGCAACTACATTCTCGGACCCTTTTCTGTCTACCATGGTCAGATCAAACTCTTGAAGAATTACCAGCCACCGGATTATGTGGGGGCTTACCGTTGGTTTGTTCATTAGGAACCAGATAGCACTATGGTCTGTGTGCACAAACACCTCGTATCTGAGCACATAGCGTCGAAATTTATCCAATGCGAACACCACCACCATCAATTCTTTCTCGGTGGTGGTGTAGTTCAATTGTGCAACCACAATGCTACAGCTTGCACAGTGGATATAATACAGACATTTCTGATTGTCACACTGTGTAAGCATGGCTCCCAAAGTATAGTTGGAGGCATCCATCATAATATGGAAGGGTTTGGACCAATCAGGTGCCTGTAGAATCAAAGCTTTTATAAGTTTCTGCTTTAGCTCTTAGAATGCGAACTCGCATTTCTTAGTTTAGACAAATGGAGCTTCCTTCTTTGTAAGCTCTACCAATGGTCGGGCTATCTTTGAGAAGTGTTCAATGAAGTGCTGGTAGTAACTAGTGTGCCCAAGGAATGACCGCACATCTTTGACAGTACTTGGTTGACGGGTAATTCCTTGGATGACCTTGATCTTTTCAGGGTATACACTGATCCCCGTTGATGAAATGAGATGCCCCAACACTATGCCCTCTTGGACCATCAGATGGCTCTTTTGCCAATTGAGCTGCAGATTGGTGTATACACACCTCTTTGGAACTTGCTCTAGGTGGTTCAATGCTTGCTCGAACGTGGCACCATAGGTGGAGAAGTCATCCATGAAGACTTCTACACCATTGCCGATTTGTTGCTGGAAGATGCTCAAGACAAGGCGTTGAAACGTCGCAGGTGCATTGCACAGGCCAAAGGGCATCTTTTTATATGCAAAAGTCCCCCATGGACTCATGAAAGTAGTTTTGGCCTAGTCCTCTGGTGTGATTTGAATCTGGTTATAACCACTACAACCATCCAAAAAGCTGTAATACTGGTGTCATGCGATTGTGTCCAACACCTGGTCCACAAATGGGAGCGGGAAGTGGTCCTTGAACGTTGCCATATTAAGCAACCAGAAATCGATACAGACCCTCCACTTGCCATCTTTCTTGGGTACGATAACGAGTGGGCTAACCCATTCGCTATCGACAACTGAATAGATGAATTCTGCCTTAAGCAGTTGTTTAATTTCCTCCTTTACTATCTTCTTCAACTTGGGATTCAACCGTCTTTGTGGCTGTTGCCATGGCTTCATGGAAGGGTCAAGATTAACCTGGTGCTGGCAGATCCTGGGATCAACTCCAGCTAGCTCAGAATAGAACCACGCGAATGCGGCAACCCATTTGTTTACCATCACCAACAACTTCTTTTTCTGTTCAGGAGCAAGGGTAGCGTTGATAATTACCAGCTTGCCATTTTGCAAGAATGCATACTCTAAATGAGCTGGTAGAGATTTTAATTCAAGGGGCTCTTGCTTAAAGCACTCAGGGATCTCTAACTTTTCGCAGTCATCAAACTCATCAACGATGGAGGTTTGTTGATGAATATCCTCCATCACATCCATGCTGTCAATGTAGGCTTGCACTAGCCCCTCAGATGGTTCCATGCAAATTGTGCTGCTAGCAGGATCAGTTGTCAGCCAGTGGGTGCCTTCATGGGTAGTGGCTGCTGCGTACAGGTACTGTTGAATTTGTGATTCCTCGGTACACTGACTGCATGCTTGAATGGATGTCCACTTAATGGACCATAGCTGCTGCACACAGTTGCACCCTGAGTCACTATACGCGATTCATGGAACTCTTTTCTTCTCGATCTTCCCGAAAGGATTTTCCTGTGAAATTTCCAGGGACAGATCTCAGAGTCCTAGTCGTGCATCCACCGTGCTTAGCTAGGCTCTTCCCATGATGATTAGGAAGTTCCCCTTACAGTTTTCAACACGGATGATCAGGAAGTTAGCAGGGTAAGACCACCCACAGATGGTGGTCACAATGTCCTCCATCAAACCCAAAGGAATGGTGATGGACTGATCTGCAAGCTCGAGCTAGATGTTGCTCTTCTTTAGCAGGGGCAAGTTCCAGTTCTTGTACATATCATGAGAGATTAGATTAACCCCTAACCCTGAGTCTAGAAGAGCCTTGCACGGCTCATTCCCAGCCATGAAGATAAATTAGGGGGCTTCTCGAATCTGTCAATTTCTGGGGAAGAGACCCAGCCTTGATCCAGTCGGTCACAGCGTGTGTAAGCATGACCGTCTGGACATTGGATTGCGGTGGAGTGGAGGACTGCTTGGGCAGTGTGATGGTAGAGGCGTTGGTAGGTTCTGAGGCACTGGCCACAAGCGTAGGTGAGGGTGTATTTAGATTATTGGGCCAGAAGAAGGAACATTTGCATGGCTTGGGTTCTGGTCCACTCGGCCTAGATGCCGGTTGTAAGTTAACAGCCCTCGTAGCATTTCGTTGTTGTGGCTGTGGTGGTATTTCTCCCTGCATGGATGGAGCAGGTGGCAATGGAGAGGGATGATATGGAGGAGTGGCAGAAGAAGGTGATGGAGGGTAGAAGTGATGTGGATTTGTCCCCCTGGGTGATGGAGATGGATGTCTGAAATATTCAGGGGGGTGGTAGTAACTAGGAAAGGCCGCATGACTGGAAGAGTCTCTTGGAGAGACGGGTTACTGAACATAGTACCCGTAAGGATCTGGCTGCTTGTAAGGGTACTGTTGCCTTGGAGGTGGCATCCCCCATGCTTGTGGTTGCTGCCACTGTTGGAAATACTCGTACGGTTGCGGAGGCGTTCCACTCGGGTAGTATCCTTGCTGCTGCTGGTGGAATCGCCAGGGGTTACCTTGTGGATAAGGCAACCTTCGAGGCATCTGCCTCTATGCCAAATGAGGGTTCAAAGCATAGACCCTAGACTCTTGTAGGTGAGACACCACAGGACAACATCCCTTGGGATGTTCATATTGGCATATGCCACATCCATCATCCTCTTCGATGTCAGAGTCTGCAACCTGTTCAGCTACAGCAACTTTTCCCTTACCTTTGTGTTGGGTATGTTCAGCTCCCTTCTTCTTGCGCCGATCACGGTCACTATCTTGTTCTTTGGACTCTTCTAAAATTTTTAATACACTTTGGAATCTTTCATCCAAAGAGTCTCACATTTTATCCACCTTTGCCGATATTTCAGATGCAAACTTTTGTAACGGCAAAGTCTTCCAATTCACCGCTGCTTCCAGTGGTGAGTCTTTGTCCTCATCACAAAATCGGACCCCCCTTTTTCTAAGGGAAGGGTCCCAGTTGAATTCTTCAGCAGTCTCCTTTTTTCTGAGTTCTCCTTCCTCTTTGGCCACCTGATCAATGAGGCGCTACAACTGATGGGCCCTTAGCTCTGACAACCGTCCCTTGGTGTAGACACCAAGGGTCTTTCTTGTTTCAAAACGGAGCCCATCAATAATGTGGCGAAGCTATGCCCACTGAGAATAACCATGACTAGGGCACTGATGCAACAGTGAGTAGTACCTGCTCATGGTGGCATCCAAGGGTTCATGATTTCCTTGTTTCCAACCTTGGATCTCCCTTCTCATATTTTCCACTCTAGAGTATGTTTGATATTTTTCATTAAAGATTTCAAGCATTGTACTCCATCTTCTGACTAATTCTGACTCTAAAGACCGATACCAACTTTCAGCTTCTTTGATGAGTGTTCAGGGAAACAGCTTCAACCGTTGCCAATTGTTATCGATATTTTGCAGGGTGTAGGTGTCATGGAATGCCTGCAAATGGGTCTGTGGATCACATTTGTATCCCCCTTCAAATCTGTGGATGTTGTTCATGTCAACACGCTTGATCCGGCTGTCCTTCATGTGCCTACTTGGGATATGAACTGCCTCTGCAATGTGGAGCATGCTCCGAGTAGCTAACAACGGCTCATCTGAATCATAGTCCTGTTGGGTACTATGACGTCTGTGATGATTTCTGCTACCCCTTCTTTCATGCTGGTGAGAGCCATGCGATTGATCCCGTGCTTCCTCACGTTTTCCCGCTCAAACCTGCTTACCACCGTCCCTTCTCTCCAACCTTCCCTTTTGACGCTTAGAACTTGAGCTGAGGAAGGTGAAGGAGAGGGGGAGGACAGAGAAGAAGAAGAGGCATCGCCACCGCTTCGACGTTAATCCCCCCATCTACCTTGGTGACGGCTGCGGTCGTCTCCTCCAGCTTTGCTTCATGACCCACCATCCCTTTAAGGATCGTGGTCACTTGGAGGTTGGTTTTGGATGACTGATTAGAGGATCTGTGGCCCCAAGTGAAGTTCAGTCGAATGAGTATCATGAAATACGGGATCTCCATCTTCTTGTGACCCTTGCGAGAATAAGGGGTTACTGAAGTGTTTCCCCTTCTATTGTTCATATCTCTCAGCCTGTTGTTGATCTCTTGTCCGTTGAGCTTCCGTGGGACGATAGTCCCGGAAGTCATGGTCCTCCATGACATACTCCACCACTTGGTCCTGGATGCCCATTTTTCCCAGATTGTGGTACAACATCGCAGGAGTTGCTCGGTCGGGCAGTAGCATAATGCTACCCTCCATGTCCCGCCATCGAAGATGTTCATCCTGATGTAGGATGAATGTGAAATCAGGGACATATTTATCGGGATGTTTATATACCACCCGACATTCTTATGGCATCGATGGTTCAAATGCATCTCTCCTGTGAGAAGACATGTTGGACGTTAGATGGTCCATATTATTGGTGTACCTTATAATTAACTTTAAATTCGCCTAGCATGCGAAGATAATTCTATCCTGGGTCTGATCCAACGACTTAAATGATAATTTCACTAAAGTTAGATGATGCATGTAAGACTAACAAGTCCCCAGTGCCAATGATGAGCGGCTAGGTATCCCTACACCCAACCATACGAATACGAGCGTTCACGCGCGATCCGGTCGAACTCCACAGACTGTAAGCACTTAACATGCACCAGACTTGTAACCAGTGAAACCTTAGGTTAGAACGGTTGTTGTCATCCTAATCTCACTTGTAAAGTTCTATTGCGATGGTTAAGTGAGACTAAGGCTAATGATTTTTATATATTTTTAATTATCTTTTTCGGCGACTAAGTGAGGTATGGAAGTAATGAATAAACTATTATCTAATCTCTAATTATCCTAGTGTATATGCTAACTACTCCTAGCATAAGCATCCAGTCCCATCCTCCAAGCACGTTCTAAGCATTTCCCAACACTGCTGGGCTACCAGACGTTAAGCGTCGCTGGGTTTACCAAGTGTTTGGATTACGTTCGAGATGGTCATACTTATGTCTTTTACAAACTACGAATGAACTCTAACGATTGAAATTATAATAATGAAAACATAAATAATTGATGAGTAACTAATAAAGCATAAAGAAATGATTAACAAAGCATAAACATCTTAAACTATTAAATGCATGAAACAACTAAGTCCAAATGCTGCAAGGATTGCATGAACAGTTCGTCTTTATTGCCATCACGCCAATGGGCTCAGATACATCAACGCTCGAATAAAGATTCGATCGCTTTTCATACACCTACTGTGGGCACTTGGAAAATATTCTATCTCTTGCGGGAGCAAACTGCAAGAGCTTCGCTATCACTACTCAAAAGATGCCTAAATGAGGAGGAAGGCCCCCATATTTATAAATTGGGGAAGGGTGTTGTGTATACGAGGCCCCATCGACGCGGCCGCGTATACGCGGCCTTGTATACATGACCCAGTCGACGTAGTGACTTTTGATACTTCATCAATAGATAATAAGTGGTTCAATTAGGAGAACTAAGTTGACATGTTGGGGCTAATTACTAGCATAGCTAGGTGGTACCTCAACATAGGCAGATTGATGAGCAACGAGTATACCCTATGCCCAACCATACGAATCACTAAGTGTTCACACGGTCGAATTTCAAGAACTTCTAGTCTACTAAGTACACTAGTTCTAAGAGGTGAAACTAACTATTGGAATCATTGTTTTCCCAGTTACACTTGTGAGTACAATGGTATGGTTAAGTATAATTGAAGCATATGATTTTTATCATTTTTATGTTTTTGTGTTCTAAGTCATCTAAGAATAAAGAATAATGAATAAATGTAATTAATTAATAAATTAATCTAACTAGCTAACAGTTAACTAATCCTAACATAAGCATTCGTTTCCACTTGCCATGCACATCCTAAACACGTTTAACGCTACTAGGTTACCAAATGTTAAGTGTTGTTAGGATTACCAAGCATTACACATATGCTTAAAGTGGTTGCACTTATGTGTGTTTTAATTCATCACTATCTAATCTAGCTTAATTAATTAATTAATTACTTAATTACTTAAAACATCAAAGGAGATTGCTTAAAATATTAAATGCATAAAAGAAACAATTAATCTATTTCAAAGTGTTGCAAGGTTTATCAGAAAGCTTGTATTTATTGCCACACACACTGCAGTGCTTAGGTACAACAGTGCTTGAATAAAGATCCATACACTATTTGACTCCCCTACTACGGGCACTTAGAAAATATTCTAACTTCTAAATGACAAAACTGTAAGAGCTTTACTACAACTATGAGACTTGATGCCATAAATGTGGCTGAAGGCGCACATTTATAAGTGAAAACAGGGGGCCCCATCAATGGGTACACATTAACGGGTCAAATCTCACATCCACAAGATCACATTGATGGGATTCCATCAATAGGCACACATCAACAGGTCAAACCCCACGTCAACGAGATAACATCAATGGGATCCCATTGATGGGTTCATGTCAATAGCATCCCATCAACACAGCCAACCATGACACTTCATCACATACTAAGCAATTGCATTTATTATTGTTGAGTGGTTTGGTATTCCAAGACTTCACCATACAAGTCACAAGTGTTCATGCATGATGAAATCATAATCTGTGGATGAACAATGTACATATCCCAGTGATTGATAGTTGGTTTGTGATCATTGTCTTCTCACTTTGAATTAGTGAAGTGCTAGTTGTATAGTTTAACTCTCAGTGAGGTATATGATATTATGACGTTGTAGGCTCAAATTACTTCTAAGTGCTTTCATAATGAAAAGGATGAGAATAAAGTCTATGTCTAAGTGATAACTAATATGTAAATATCCTAGCCTATGGTAATAAGCATCCATTCCTAGTTTGTCATGCATGTTTTAGGCTCATGTAATTGTTACTAGGATTACCAAGAGAATCTACTACTAAGTAAATCAAGTGAAGTCACTGTTGGGTTACCAAACAATTACACTTAAATCTCAAAACTAGTCATACTTATTCTACCTTACTAATGAACATAGAAAAAGTAAAGTACTTAGAAAATGTAAAGAACTAAAGTAGAGTAAACATATTAAATAAATGTAAATCAAATGAAGTAAGAAAAATGACTAAGTAAAAATAAAGAAACTAAATGTAATGCTGTAATGGTGAGAAACAATCTAAATCTTTATTTCTGGCCATGAATTGTGCCCAAGCACAATCCACTCAAACAAAGATTTTGTACAACTATTCAACACCACACTATGGGCATTCACTCTATTGCTAAGGATAGGTTACAAAAACAAACTACAAAAATTTCAGTAAGGGTTGGACAAAAGTTCTTCTATTGAGGCAACTAAGGGTTGGTATTTCTAATGTTGACCATGGTCATCTACATTGCATCAACAATGATGTATGTAGGGCTGCGATGCCATAGATATGATATCATGGCCTATAATAAAAGATTTGTATAAATGATGGTGCATTTGAATTCAAATGTACTGCATCCAATATCAAAATGAGCTTGCTAGTGGACCACTACTATCTCATTCTTAAGTGACATAAAATGTAGCGATCACATCAATTAAATGAAGTATCACCAATTTAGCTATATATATATATGTGATATATATCTATTATTTGGATGAGAGAATTTTTTATATTTTTCAAATTAAAAAATCTCAAATTGATTCATTAAGAATTGATTTTCCAAGGATAAGGTGTAGGTTACAAAGTAGTTTGACTCTTGAAAATAATAATTCCTATGAAAAAGTTCATCTCCTATCCTAGTGCTACAATGATAATTATTTATTTACCATGGAAAAGTCTTGCAAAAAAAGAAAAAAAAACATGACCAAGAGAGCTTCCCCTCATAATCATGATAACCAAATTATTTGACCATGACAAAGGAGGACTCTCTTGGGAGAGGTTGGTACCCTATCAGTAATAAAAATACATCCACATCAAAAAAACAATGGTTCATGACTAAAGGAACCAAACAAAAAGTACATTACATCATAGCTTCAGAACACTAATAACAGGATTGAAAGATATTGAAATTACTACTAAGTGCTTCCATAATGAAAAGAATGAGAATAAAGTCTAAGTCTAAGTGATAACTAAAATGTCAATCTCCTAGCCTATGACAAGAAGCATCTGTTCTTGGTTTTTCATACATGTTATGGGCTCATGTAACTATTACTAGGATTACCAAGCGAAATCACTATTGAGTGAATCAAGTGAAGTCACCACTAGGTTACCAAATGATTACACTTAACACTCGAAACTAGTTGTACTTAATTTGCCTTAGTAATGAACATAGGAAAAGTAAAGTACTTAGAAAATGTAAAGAACTAAAGTAGCGTAAACATATTAAAGAAATGAAAATCAAACTAAGTAAGAAAAATGACCAAGTAAAAATAAAGAAATTAATTGTAATGTTGCAATTGTGAGAAACTATCTCAATCTTTATTTCTGGGCATGAATTGTGTCCAAATACAATCCACTCAAACAAAGATTACGTATAACTATTCAACACCACACTACAGGCATTCATTCTATTGCTAATTGGTGTCACATAAGACCATTTGATGGAACAGTAATAGAATGAGAGGGAGGTTATTAGACTTGGTCATGTTTAAATGATGGAAAAACCTTGGTAATTCATCATCAAGATTTTTCTGATTATATTACCATAAGTTATGTTAGGATATGAGAGTTATTTTTATTAAATATTCATAACGTAGCTTACGTCCAAAAAACATACTTAGTATGTTGGGATCCTTGCAAATTTTTGACTGTAAGTTCAAATCACTAGTTTTTAGAGTAGACATTGTTGTTGTAATCAATTACTTGTGCCACATAGAGGAGAATTGTAATAGTAAAACAATATTTATCTTCCATTTGAAATTGGCATGAAAAAGATTCAAGAGTGTTATGTTGCTTGTTTTTAAATTATCAATACATCATAAACATTTCTAACTCCATGATTGAGGCTGTTGGCGACCGTTTGGGACACGACCGCCAACGAGTGTCCTCGAATAGGATTTAGGTGCTTGCTGGTCTCTGGCAACACCAAGGCCCAGATACCTCCAAATAGACTTAGTAGTTAATGTGAGTATGTGTGTGTGCTGTTGCGGTGTGCGGTTGTGAAAAAATGAAATGATTGCGTTGTGTGTAAACTACAAATGACTTGTCAATAAGAGATTCAGCCAACTTTGCCAAGTACT
>MNCI01010532.1:184669-204727 GCA_015680685.1 Gnetum montanum | reverse complement strand
ATATCCTAGGATCTATTCTAGTTAATTCTAGATATGACCAAGTAAAGGCTTTTGACCACTTGTTTATTACCTTGAGCAGACTTTCTTTTTGTTGCAGAGCAAGTCTTGCATTGATGATTACCGATTTTCCATTCTTAAGGAATGTGTACTCCATACTGGTGGGTAATGGTTTTAGCTCTAGGGGCTCTTGTTTAAATTTCTTAGGAATTTCCAACTTCCCCCAATTGATGTTTTGTAAGTTAGGACTGGGAAGTAGGAGGTGAACTTGCTCTAATGCATCAATGCTATCTATATAAGCGCAAGTCAAACCCTCAATTAGTTCCATGCATATAAGTGAGCTGCTTTCTTGATCAACTATCAACCACTGGGTGTCTTCTTGTTTTGTGGCTGCTGCATATAGGCACCTTTGTATGTTAATCGTTTATGCAGACTAATTGCATGCAGGCAATGCTAAAATTTTCACAACCCATGATCTCTGCACGCAATTGCACCCTGTGTCACTGTATGCAATGCATGGAACGTTCTTCTTCTCGATCTTTCCAAAATTATTTTCCTTAGATATTTTTAGGGAAAGATCACGGATTCCTAGGCACACATTGATAGTGCTTAGCCATCCCCTTCCCATTATGATTGGGAAGTCCCCCTTAGTATTATTCACTTGGATCACTAGGAAGTTAGCTAGATATGACCACCCACAAACAATGGTAACAATATCCTCCACTAATCCCAAGGGGATAGTGATGGACTGGTCAACTAATTCTAAACAAATGTTACTCTTTTTCAATGGGGGTAGATTCCAGGCTTTATACATTTCTTGGGATATTAGGTTGACACTGGAACCTGAACCCAAAAGAACTTTGCATGGCTCATTCCCAGCGATTTGTAGATAGATTAGGGACTCTTAGGATCTGAGAATTTCCTAGAAAGGAGGCTAGCTTTGATCCAATCAGTAACGGCATGTGTTAACATGACCATATGCGTTGAATGCAGTGTTCAGTTTGAAGGGAGCTTCGAAGCTTTAGTTGATATGGAGGCGTCCAAAGACTTGGCCACTTGGGGTTGCAAAGGCTTGGTTGGACAGTTGGTTCTGAAGAAAGATCTTTTCTTCATATGGTTAACAGAACCAACAATAGGTTGAGGATTAACAGCCCTTGTGGCATTGCATTGTTGTGGCTGAGCAGGGAGTTCACCTTGCATTGCTGGAGCAAGTGGTAATGGAGGTATTGGTGGGAGAGATGCAGCCGGGTTGGAAGTATGGTATACTTGTGCAATGTCGCCCCTAGGAGAGAGAGTCCTATAGTACTCACGAGCTTAGTAGTGATGTTGGGATGTAACATGACCAACAGAGTCATGTGGAGACATCAGATACTGCACGTAATATCCATATGGGTCTGGTTGCTAGTAAGGATATTGTTACCTTAGTGGTGGCATTCCCCATGATTGTGGGTGCTACCACTGTTGATGTTGCTCAATTGGCTATGGTGGATTTCCACTTGGATAATACGTTAAGGGTTGGTGGAATTGCCTTGGGTTACCTTGGGGATAAGATAACTGTCGGGATGTTTGCCATTTGTTTAATCGTGGATTAAGTGCATACACCCCAAACTCTTGCAAATGTGAGATTATAGGGCAACATCCCTTAGGATGGTTGTATTGATAGATCTCACATCCACTACATCGTCCATATTTGAGTCCACAACCTCTTCAATAATAGAAACTATACCCTTACCCTTGTTACGTGCATTTTCTGCTTCTCTCTTTTTCCTTTTGTCACGGTCACTACCTCGCTCCCTAGACTCCTTTACTACTTTGAGCACAATTTGAAACCTACTATCCAGGGAGTCCCACATTTGTTCTACCTTTGCCAATACTTTTGATGCTAACTTTTGAATAGACAAGGTTTTCCTATTCACCATCTATTCGAGTGGTGACTTTTCCTCATCCTCAAAAAATCTTACTCCCTTTTTTTAGAGGAAAGGATCTTGGTTGTATTCTTCCACACTCTCTCTTTTTCATAGCTCACATTCTTCTTTAGCTACTTGCTCCAGTAGTCTGTGAATTTGATGGCACCTAAGCTCAGATAACCTTCCTTGGGCATAAGTCCCAAGGGTCCTTCTTGTTTCATGCCTAAGCCCATCTACGAGATGGCGTAGTTGATCCTATTGCGAATAACCATGGCTAGAACAATGACGTAGGAGTGCATAATAGCGGCCCATGGCAGCATCCAAGGGTTCATGACTTCCTTGTTTCCATCCTTGGATTTGCTTTTGCAGGTTAGACACCCGGGAGTATGTTTGGTAGTTATCGTTGAACAATTGTAGCATCGTACTCCACCTATGAATGGATTCTAGTTCTAAGGACCGGTACTAGCTTTCAGCTTCTTTTATTAGTGTTCATGGAAACAACTTAAGCTTTTTCCACTCGTTTTTTATGTTTTGTAAGGCACATGCATCATGAAATCCTTGTAAGTGATTTTGAGGATCAACGTTATATCCCCCTTCAAATTGCGAGATGTTATTCATGTCTAGCCTCTTGATCCTACTATCTTTTTGGTGCCTTGCTGGAACTCTTATGGCCTCAGTTACATCTAGAATACTTCACGTGGCGAGTAGGGGTTCATCATGGTCATCTCATTTGTAGCGTCTATGGTGTCTACGCAGTTCCCTACTCTCCCTTCTTCTATGGCATGATTCCCTAGAGTGCCCTCATCCTCCATCTTAGTTGTCCCGTTTATGACTTCCACTTTGTTTACCCTTATCCTCACAATCTTTTTCTCTATGGCTACGTCCGGACATGGAAGGAGAGGGTGAAGGTGATGATGAAGGTGAAGAAGAAGGAGAACTGTCACCATGACGGTGTCTACTACCTTCTCTTCAGTGGTCTCTACCTCGATCGCAATTGCAATCAGAATGCGCACCTTTATTATGTGCCTTTGTTCCTTTTTCAGACTCTTTGTGTCCATTGGTATTAGCATCTGGGTTGTGAATAGTAGAATGAAGGTTTTGATACACAACCCCTTGGCCAAAGTCAAGGGGAGGAACATTGTTATGTGGGTGACTACCTGAAACAGGTTCATCACCCTCAATTTCACTTAAAACGTGTGGGACATCCTTAGACCATTTTCCCTTCAAGGACTTATGGTGTCTCTCCTGTTGATAATCCCTTTGACGTTGTGTTTTGATAGGATGATAGTCTCTCAAATCATAGTCTTGTGCAATGTACTCTACATCAAAGTTTGCATGCCTATTCGTGTGAGAGCACGAAGAAGCATACTTGGGACAGAACGATTGGGAGGTAACACTATGTTACCTTCCAAGTCACGCCAATGCAGTTGTTCGTCTTAGTGGAGAATAAAGGTGAAGTCAGGTACATATTCATCAAGATGAATATATACCACATAAAACTATTGAGAAACTGGTGGGTCAACGTCATGTGTATTTTCCTGTTGATTACTTTTTGTGTTAGTCTTAGGCGGTGAAGTGCTTTTGTGCGAAGAAGAAGACATCTTGTCTTGTTAAGTATGCAATGTACTATTGTCTTTTTCTAAACCAACCCTAAGGGTTCATTCCAATGATGTAAATGGTTTCCTAAGTTCTACTTAGCACACAAACAACTAAGTCCCCAGCAACGGTGCCAATGATGAGCAGCGAGGTACCCCTATGCTCAACCATATGAATACGAGTGTTTCACACATGATCTGGTCGAATTCCCAGGACTAAGTGCCTATGTGCCTTGTGGAACGATAATAGGTTGATTAATTGTTGTCTTCCCAAACTTACTTGTATGTCATGGTTGTATGGTTAAGTAAGCTTGAGGTATATGATTTTTATGGTTTTTATGTGTTTTCTATCTTGCACTAATAAGGAGGGGAGAGAGAGAAGTAACTAAGTAACTAATCTAATTTAACTATTCATTAACTAAGTTCTAAGTACTCCTAACACCAGTATCCATTCCCACTTGCCGTACACATCCTGAACCAGTGCAACGCTGCTGGGATTACCAAATGCTAATTGTTACTAGGTTACCAAGCGCTACATGCATGCTCAAAGTAGTTGTACTGTGTGTATTTAACTAAGAGAGTTATAGGGTGAGAGAGATCATTAATTAACTACGAAAGCATTAAATAATAATTAACACTAATTAATCTATTTTTTATGCTGCAAGGTTTATCATAAAGTTCGTCTTTATTGCCATACACAAAGTGTGCTCAAGTACATAATGCTCGAATAAAGATCCGTTCACTCTATGACTCCTACTGTGGGCACGTAGAAATAATTCTAACTCTGAAGGGAGAAAATGGCAAGAGTTTGGTTAACGGACTAATTCTTAACTATGGAAACCAAAGGCATCACCTCTTATTTATAGATAATGAGACAAGCCACGATATCGGGTATTCGGTATCACATGGTCGATCTGATATCACAAACATGATATCGTGGACGCAATATCACGGTTCATCAGTTTGCTAAATTTCTTTTATGATAGTTGATGAGCGATGAGGTACCGCTACGTCCAACCCTACGAATCACCTAGCGTTCATGCGTGATTCAGTCAAATTTCATGGACTTTATAGTTTCCAGTGCACTAGTCTTCTAGGAAGTAAATCTTGCCCTAAGGTTGTTCATTGTCTTCCCGATTACACTTGTGAAGTACAAAGGTATTGTTAAGTGAAATCAAGGCATATAATGTTTATCATTTTATGTTTTATGTTTTGGGGTGCTTGAAGAGGGAGAGAGATAGAGTAATTTAATGACTAATCGAAATTAACTCACTAACTAAGCTCTAACTAATCCTAACATAAGCATCTGTTTCCATTTTCTATACATATCATGAACCCACGTCTACATTACTGGGTTACCAAGCACTATGCTACTGGGTGCACTAAGCAATAATGCTACTAGGATTACCAAGTGAATACATGCTACATTTGAAGCAGTTTTACTTATGTATTTAATCTATTTAGCGTATCTTGCTTAATTAGCTTAATCAACTTAGTTACTGAAAAATATTGAATAAATAACTAAAAATATTAAATGCATAAATGAAACATTTAAACTATTTAGAATGTTGCAAGGTTTATCAAGAAGTTCATCTTTATTACCGCACATACTATTGTGCTTAGGTACAAGAATGCTTGAATAAAGATCTATACACTCAATGACTTCTACTGCGGGCACTTGGGGAAAATATTCTAACTTTCAACTAAACAAACCATAAGATCTTTGCTGCTACAATGAAATCTAATGCCATATATGTGACTAGTGAGCATGTATTTATAGGCCAAGATAGGCCCTTGCGTCAACAAGGCTACATTGACACAATAGACTGCGTCGATGGGGACTTGTTGACAGGGCCGAGTCAATGCAACAAACTACATTTCATCATACCCCCATGACTGAATGAAAACTTGTCATCAGGTTCTTTACAAAAATTAAGAAGGTATGGGATTATTGACTGGCTTTTGACATAAAAAAATAAGATAAAATAGACAAAACAAACCTCAGTGCCCAGTGTACAAATTAGCCATATTACAAAATTAAGCATGGTAAAAAAATTTGGACAAGCACATCCTTTGATTACATGAAGACAAAAGAGAATATCACATGGTCCTAGGCGGTGGAGGCTCTTGAGGCTCCAACGGACCTTCTCCAGCTCCAAGCACAGTTGGTGGATAAGGTGGTTGTGGTTGTCTTACTACTACTGCTACTTTTGGTGAAAGGTTGAAAGCATCCAATAATGCTTTCAGTTTTTCTTCTTTACTCCTAGGATCGTTCACGGTCCATGCAGCTTCGTCGATGTGGGTTTGAATTGAAATATTCCAAGGATGGGGCAATACTAGAAACAACTCCGTTACATTGACAAACTAGGCTACAAATTGTTTGTGCTTGATGTCAAATGCTTAGATTGTGTCTTGTAATGCCTAGTAGTCACTCATCTTTTTGGCCAGGTTCTCAACAACTGATCTTTGGTTAGTGAATTTTGCCTTGAGAACCTCAAGTTCAGCATTTGCCACCAAAAGCTTCTGCTTGATGTCTTTATGATTCTTGAACTTAGCCTTTTACAATAAGTACAAGCTACCCACTTAATTTTCAAGCTTAGACTATGACATGACCATCCAATAGTCAACATTGCTAGGTTTGCATAGCAGAGATTGGATAGCTCGATGTAGTTTGTTATCTCTTCAATCTGCAACTTCTTCATGCAGATTTTCACCTTGTTGTAGGTATCAATCCCATCGACGATGGGTTGCCACATTTCTTTGTTTTACTAGAGTTGCTAGAGGGTCTCATTAACCTTTACCTTTGCCAATTGGATATAATTTTCATTCACCTCCTTATGTATGACAACCTAGTCTTTGTAATGATTTGTAACTTTTTCAAATTTCAGAGCCTCATTTTTCCAGGTGGTAATCTCAATGGCTGACTTCTGGCTTAAGGTGTGGATCTCCTCCATGGAGAGATTAAGATTCTCCACTACCAATTTACTCAATTCAGTGTTTTTTTTAATAAGTTACTTCTGTTGTTGATGGATGAATCCTTCTAGTTGTTGTTTTTGTGTATCAACATTCCATAGGCGATGGTTTTCTACGGTTAAAATTTCATTCTCCTAGTAGGTCTACAACGAGTCCTTCCATACTGAATGAGTTGCAGCTTCTGCTATGGGCTAATTGAAGATCATCATTATCATTTCTTCCTCAACCTGCTTTAGCTATTCTTGAAGTTGCTGAAAAACTTCATATCATGTCAATGTAGGGTTGATAAGAGTGGGGTTGACAATTCAGGCACGTAGTTCGGAAACTTTAGCAGCCAAGTGTTGATTATGTACTTGAGCTATTTCAAGTTTCTCTTCTAAGATGAGACACTTGCCCTTTTCCTCCAGCAGCTTTGACTAGGTTGCAGTGATGGTATCCAAAAATTAGAGATATTTGGAATTGATTGCCCAGTTCCCACGAGTCAGTGCAGCAATTCTTCATGCTAGGCTGCACTCAATTTTTCATTGATTATCCTTGCATATGTTTGCACATCTCTAAGTGCGAAAACATATAGCATAGGCACTGTAGGTGCATTTAATGCCTCATCGACTTGATCAACAATGATCTCTGTAGCTGTCTCTTACCTTTAGTGCTGCATCACTAATACGATTGCCTCCTCACCCTCCTTCAAGAACACTGAAAAGGAAGCGGCATTGCCAAATATTTTTAGGAATAGATGATGCTAATAGAGAGACACTGTCACCTCTCAAGCACTTGGATTTGACCTTGCAGGCAACTGCGTTTATTGGATAGATAGCATTAATCTACCTCCCTCCATCTAGCTTATTGTACAAGCCACTTTTCTAAGGTGACTCATGGTCGGTCTATACACAAATGGGTCTCCACCACTAGTTCTTACTTACTATTCTTGTTGTTGCAAGAGTTGCTCTCAAATTTTCTACATGCACTCAACCATAGTACGGGCCTTCAGCAGTTGCTCATGAGTAGGTGGTGGAGGTGGTTGTTGCTACTCCTCTTTTGTGGATGTGGCAAGTATCTTATCTTTCATCATCTCAACCCATGAAGCATTAGGAGCACACTTGTGTGTATCATTTGTGTAGTAGACTATCCCTGCCATTTTGCATAATTTTCTGATCAAGTAGGGAAAGGGTAGGATTTTCCTTCCACATTCATTCTCCTTGAAGCACTTCTCTATCTTTAGATAGATTAGCTAGGAAAGGTTTGCTGGAAATTTTCAGCTTAGAGCGATGTATGCTCAGGCGAAGAAGGTTGTCACCTTACTGGGCCTCACCATTGGATTGAGGTGGTAGGTCGCTATCTTAAAATAGACTCGTTCTGCTAGTGTGAACGCACCAAACTCCTTGAGGTTAGCCCCATAACACCACTAAGTCCATTCCTTATTTGCTCTAGGATCAGCTTGTGTGGACAGCTCTACCAACTGTGTTCTCACGTTAGGCAACCCAGGGGCTTACGCAATAGCTTCTATTGAGTAGGACACTTGGATATCCTTGATTTTCATAGCAACCCCTACTCTTTTATTGTTCCAGAAGAGATATGTTTCTCCCATGTACTACTCCCACTGGAAATGATGATTGGCCACATGGGAGACGTTTGTAGTTGAGCTCCGACATCTTCTAGAGCCTGTTCAAGAAATGACCCAAAGTTTAGCTCTTAGAGAACTGAGCATTGGATTTCATGGTTTTTGATTATGTTGTGGCAGGCCTAAGTGAGTGTGACTTCCAGTTTGGGTACAGGGCCTAGCACCTCACCTCATTATGAGTGTTCAGATGTAGCTTTTTCTTTAGGGATCTATTGGACAGATTTCACCTCGACCTCATCTCTAAGAGGTCTTGTTGCATGGGTTGCCTTAGCCTATTCTTGGAGATGTTCTTGTTGGCCTCTTCCTCCTCTAGGAAGTTTCTCTCATGGTTGTGATAGTCCTTCCTCCTACGGTCTCTTCAATCTAGGTACCATCCATAATCACACATAACAATAGATTAGCAAATATTATGTAACTCAGAATGACTGGAATACCTTGTCTCATAGGAAGGTTACACATGGTTAAGGTGTGATTATGGCTGGATGGATTAAGTATTTAATTTTTAAGTCAATCCTTGGTTTACCAAAGTTGTTTGAAGGGTTAAATTCTCAAAAATTAATGATTTAATAGCCTTTTATATCTTAACCCTTTAGGGGAGTTAGAAAAAGTTTCGAAAAATTATCATCAAAACCTTGAGGTTTGCTACCCCCACAACTAAGAGCTTACCTATGATAACTGCAAGATTGAAGAATGGCATGATTCGGATAAACAGTGTGAGAGTTATAGGCTTGGCAAGGTTCTGGGCTCTGAAAACTACAAAAACTCCTTGGGCATTATGGACCACATGTGAAAAATCCAACATGTTCGGTGGTATTTATACTATTTTTATGTTCCATCAATGAGGCCTCGTTGATGGGGTCTAGTTGATGTGATTTGCTGCATTGAGAAGGCCTCATCGACGTAGCTATTGACCATTGTTGATTGAGTCAAAACTTGAACATTACAAGGAGATTTTGAATGAAATTAGGATCAAATGGAAGACTAAACAACCCTGAACATGATGAAAATGCAAGAAGATGGTGTTAAAGTCCCAAAATTTGAGAAAATTAAGACAAATGGAAAATGAGGATTCAAGGAGCACAGAGTGGTTTTCACAATGGAATATGGGAAATATAGGATTGTAGCAATGTTGAAGGGCTTGGGAAGGCCATCAGGAATGTAAAGGTGGGATGAACCATCATCAGCGTCATCACCACAATGATGATGATAAACCTCTGTTGGCAACTAGAAGTATGCTTAATATTGCAAAGGTAATTAAAATTTCAACTAGGCATGTGAAAGACAGTTGAATCAAGTACTTAGACATGAATAATATCCCAAGATTTAAGGGGGGATACAACTCTGATTTGCAGACACATCTACAAGCTTTTCACAATGCCTATGCCTTACATAATATTAAAAATGATTGGTAGAACCTCAAGCTATTTCCGTGGGCACTCATCAAGGAAGTTGAAAGCTGGTACTAGTCCTTGGAGCTAGAATCCATTCGCCAATGGAATACCATGTTAGAACTATTTAATAATAAATATCAGACGTACTCTAGAGTGTCTAACCTGATAAGGCAAATCCAAGGCTGGAAACAAGGAAGACATGAACCCTTGGATGCTAAACCGATGCCCTGATCATGGTTATTCTCAAAGGGAACAACTCCTCCACATCATAGATGGGCTCAAAGTAGAAACTAGAAGAACTCTTGGGGTTTATGCCCAAGGGAGACTATCTGAATTAAGAGCTCATTAGATCCAAAGGCTTGTAGATAAGATATCAAAAGAAGAAGGTGAGTTGCAAAAAAGGGAAAGTGTAGAAGAGTATAACAGGAATCCTTCCATCAGGAAAAGGGAGGTTCAATTTTGTGATGAGGAGGAGTCACCACTTGATGAAGTCATGAATAGGAATATCTTGCCTATTCAAAAATCTGTTTCTAACATTTTGGCAAAGGTTGATAAATTATGGGACTCTTTGGATGAGAAGTTCCAAACTACTATGAAGATTGCTGAAGCATCCAAGGAACAGAATCGTAATTGTGAATGCAGGAGACAAAAAGAAGTAGAACATGCCTACCAGAGAGGTAAGGGAAAAGCTACTACTATAGAGGAAGTTGTGGAAATCAACTCTGATGATGATACTGGATGTGACATTTGTCAATATGAACATCCAACGAGGTGTTGCTCTGTGGTGTTACACTTACAAGATTCTAGGGTGTATGCATTGAATCCTTGACTAGCACGTCGGCAAGCATCCAGACGATTATCTTATCCTCAAGGAAATCTAAGGCAGTTCCACCAACAACAACAAGCTTATTACCCAAGTGGAGCTCCACCACAACCATACGAGTAATACCAATAATGGCACCAACCACAATCATGGGGAATGCCACTGCCAAGGCAATAGTACCCTTACAGGCAACAAGATCCATACAGGTACTTTGTTCAACAACCTATTTCTTCAAGAAGTTCTGCAAGCCATGCCTTATTTCAACATCACTATTACCATCCAAAGTACCACCAAACACATTCATCATCCACTCGGGGAGAGAACCCATATCCATACCACCCTCTACATCCATCTTCACACATCCCTCCACCCTCAACCCAATTAACTCCTGCTTCATCCATGCAGGGAGAAATTCCTTCATAGCCGCAACAACGAAATGCTACAAAGGCTATACATTCACAACCGATTTTTCTACTAAGTGGTTTGAATAATCAATCCAAGAAATAACCTTTTTTCCAACCCAACAGTCCTCCTAAACCCTTACAACTTAATGCAGCTGGTTGCCCTTCATTCCCAATGCCCTCATCCTCTACATCAAATACCTTTGAGTGCCCTTCAAACCAAACGCTGCCTCAGATCTACACTATGACGTTAACTCATGTTGTTTCCAATTGGATCAATGCTGGTAATCTTCCCACGAAAAGATCTGACCCAGGAAGTCCACTCATTTACCTATAGATCATTGGACATGAGCTATGCAAGGCTCTTCTTGATTCTGGTTCTAGTGTCAATCTCATCTCTCATGGCATGTACAAGGCATGGAACCTACCATCTCTCAATAAGAGAAATATTCGTTTAGAATTGACAAACCAATCAATCATTGTTACCTTGGGATTCGTGGAGGACATTGTGACCACAGTTAGTGAGTGGTCCTATCCTACTAATTTTTTGGTGATCAAGGTCAACAACTACAAAGGTGACTTCCCCATAATTATGGGAAGGGCTTGGTTAAGCAGAGTAGATGCATGAATGGGCATAAGAGACCACTCCTTGAAATCTCCAAGGAAAATGAATTTGGAAGGTTGGAGAAAAAGCATATTGCATGCATTGCGTACAACGATAATGGGTGCAATTACATGCAAAAGATTTGGTCCATCAAAAGTACATACATTAAAGCATGCAATCAATGTGCATAAGAAACAGATATTCAAATGTGTCTATATGCAGCAGCCACAAAACTGAAGGGTGCATAGTTGCTGATAGTTGACTCAAGAAGCAGCACATTATGCATGGAACCAACTGAGAGCCTAACATGTGTTTATGTTAAAAACATGGATGAACTTGAGCAAGTTCATCATCGACTCTCTGATGATGAAGATGATGATACCTGTTGGGGAGAGTTGGAAATCCTTAATAACTTCAAACAAAAGCCCCTAGAGTTGAAAACTCTACTAATCAGCATGGAGTATGCATTCTTAAACAATGCTAAGTTAGTTATAATCAATGTCAAACTTGCTCCTGAACAAAAAGAAAAGTTGTTAAAGGTGGTTAACAAATGGCCAATAGCCTTTGCTTGGTCATATCCTGAGCTAACTAGAATTGATCCAAGGATATGCCAACATCACATTTACACTGACCTAGCTATGAAGCCAAGGAGATAGCCGCAGAGATGGCTGAACCCCAAATTGAAGTAGGTCATCAAGGAGGAAATAGAGCAACTTCTCAAGGCGAGGTTCATCTATCCCATCGCGGATAGTGAGTGGATCAGCCCACTCGTAATTGTGCCAAAGAAAGATGGAAAGTGGCGGGTTTACATCGACTTTAGACTGTTGAACATGGCAACATTTAAAGATCATTTTCCATTACCATTTGCAGACCAAGTGTTGGACACTGTCTTCGAGCATTGTTTTTATAGCTTCTTGGATGGTTATAGTGGCTATAACCAAATCCAAATTGCACCAACAGATTAGGTTAAGACAACATTCATGAGTCCCTCGGGGAATTTTGCATATTGTAAGATGTATTCAGTCTATGTAATGCCCCTACAACATTTCAACGCTTGGTCCTTAACATCTTCCAGCAGCAAATCGGTAGTGGTGTGGAAGTCTTCATGGGTGACTTCTCCACCTATGGAGCTACATTTGAGCAAGCCTTGGACCTCTTTGAGCAAGTACTAAAAAGATGTGTGAAAAAAAATCTGAAGCTCAACTGGAAAAAGAGTTATCTCATGGTCCAAGAAGGCATTGTGTTGGGGCACTGAATTTTATAAGAAGGGATTAAGGTAGACCTAGAAAAGATAAGGGTTGTCCAAGGAGTAACACACCAACTAGAGATAGTTAAAGGTATTTGATCATTCCTTGAACGTACTAGCTACTATTAATGATTCATGGAGAATTTTTCTAAGATTGCAAAGCCATTGGTCAAGTTGACAAAGAAAGATGCTCCATTCATCTAGACCAAGGAGTGTGAACATGCATACTAATAGTTGAAGGAAAAACTTGTAGAAACTCCAATTTTATGGATACTAGACTAGTCTAAACCATTTCACATAATGACGAACGCATCTAATTATGCTTTGGGAGAGGTCCTTACATAGTTGAAAAATAAAAAATGTCCATATTACATCCAATGCATCAGCCAAAGCATTGTAGGTGCATAATTAAATTACACCACCATGGAGAAAGAACTAATGGTAGTGGTGTATGCTCTTGAAAAGTTCAGGCACTATGTGCTTGGTTATAAGGTATTTGTGGACATGAACCATAATTCCATCCACTTCCTTATGAACAAGCCAATGGTGAGCACCTAAATCATACAGTTGCTCATGATCTTGCAGGAATTTGATCTCACGATGGTAGATCAAAAAGGGACTAAGAATGTGGTCATTGACCACCTCTCTCGACTAAGATGGGATAATAAAGAGGAGGAGAGCCCACTCTCTAACTAGTTTATAAATGAACTCCTCTTTATAGGAGCAATAAATGATCAAGTGCCCATAGAAACAACATGGTACAATGGCATCCTCACCTATCTTCTCACTTAGGAGATGTCACAAGATTTGGACTTTAGGAAGAAGTAGCAGTTTCTTCATTAGGCCAAATACTTCATGGAAATCAATGGACACCTCTACAAGGTATGCGTCGATTGCCTGATTCATTGGTGTTTCCCTGATGAACATCAATTGCACGTTCTCCAAGATGCTCATGAAGGGCCTTGCAAAGACCGCTATGTAGGAAGACACATGGCCATAAAAATCCTAATGGTAGGATACTATTGGCCTACAATCTTTAGGGATGCCCATCAATTTGTTTGATTTTGCAAACATTGTCAACAAGATGGTGGGATGACTGCTCACATGGAAGGTCCTCAACAGTGGACTCAACCACTAAAGCCCTTTGACATATGGGACATTGACTTCATGGGTTCCATCATACATATTTAATGGAAAGGTGTATATCATTATAGTAGTTGACTATAACACAAAATTGGTAGAAGTAGTAGCTGTTACTGACTGTACATCATCCACTGCTACTAAATTTGTATAACAAAATGTTGTAAATAGGTTTGGGATGCCATGTGCACTAATTTCTGACAATGGAATTCATTTTACAAGTGCCACTTTTTGAAAGTTGATGCAATGCTTGGAGCTTGAACATAAATCAACAACACCTTATCACCCCAAGCCAATGGTCAAGTAAAGGTAACTAATAAGGAGATCACAAATATCTTAATAAGGACCATAAGCAAATATAGGAAAGATTGGAGCACAAAACTGAATGATGCCCTATGGGCCTACCACTCAACATGGAAACTTCCTATTAGCAACTCTCCCTACAACCTAGTGTACGGAAAACTTCCAACGCTCCCAATTCAATCCAAGCTCCATACACTCTCAACAACGTGTGATCTTAATCTTGACCTAAGTTTAGTGCAAAACGAAAGAGTGATCAACCTCAATGTGCTAGATGAAAACCGATTGGTGGCTCTATCTTTGAATGAGATGCACAAGGCATTCAACAAGCAACGTTATGACCTCAAGATACAGAAAGTAAAATTTCAACCAAAAGATAAGGTTATCTACTGGAACCCCACACACGTACCCCAGAAGACAAATTTTTAAATGTTGTGGGAAGGACCTTATATAGTTGATCAAACCTTTTCCTTTGGTGCCATGTTAATCTACAAACCTAAAAGCCCAAATAAAAAGCAATTGGTCAAAATCCAACAAGTGAAACCTTTTCTTGAACCAAGACAAGCCAGTACAACTACCACCTCAACAAATGGACATCCATGCTCTATTTTTTGGATCTCCTCCATTCAACATAGTCATGGGGGAGATGGCCATCCATGTTAACCATTCACATGGCTCTTCAGTCTTTTACTTTTTGTTTTACAGTTTGTTGATTTTTATCTTTTACTTTGGTTTTTTGTTCTATTGATTTTCTCAATTTTTTTTACAACATTGTTAGTATGTTTTACCTTTCCTACTTAAGTTTACACTTTTTTATGTTTTACTTTATTTTTTTTAAGTGTGGCTTTTCATTATTTCTGCTAATAAAAGTGCTTTATTATCATAGGACACAGTGCCATTGTTGTTGTTTACTAATGATGGTTTGTGCTTAATGTTGTGATTATCAATGTCTAGTTTCTATCTTTAAATTCTAATCTCTCATGACTATGACATGATTTATTTTTCATGGAGCAGGCATTGAGTCCATGTCATCCGCCCATTAAACAAAACAAACTCTATGGTTTTTGATAAGCCGTGATATCGCGTACACAATATCGCATCCGCGATATCGCGTCGGTTCCTACGATATTGCGTACGCGATATCGCAGCCCACCACCAGGTCTATAAATAAGAGGTGACTTTCCCTTGTTCAAACATCTAGATTTAGTCCCTTAGCCAAACTATAACAATTTTACCATTCCAGAGTTAGAATAATTTCCATGTGCCCACAGTAGGAGTCTCAAAGTGAACAGATCTTTATTCGAGCAAATTGTACCTGAGCACACATTTGTGTACGGCAATAAAGATGAACTTTCTGATAAACCTTGCAGGATGTGGACTAAGCAAAATAAGATTTAATTATTATTAAATGTTTAAATGCTTTCCTAGATAATTAATCTCTCTCAACCCTTGACTCTCCTAGTTAAGTGGATTCAATACGATCGCTTTGAGCATGTGTGTAACACTTGGTAACCCAGTAACAAATAGCGTTTGGTAATCCCAGTAGTGTTGCACTAGTTCAAGGTGTGTGCAGCAAGTGGAAATAGATATTGATGCTAGGATAATTAAATCTTAGTTGGTGAATAGTTAATGAAAATTAGTTATTTAGTTCTCTTCAGCTTTCCCTACTAGCATAGGCGTTAAAAAGATAAAAGATATAAAAATCACATACCTCAAACTTACTTAACCATACAACTGTGATAATACAAGTAAGTTTGGGAGGACAACGATTGGTTAACCTTAAGTGTTCCATTAAGGTGCGTAAGCACTTGGTCCTTGGAGTTCGACCGAATCGCGCATGAGACGCTTGTATTTGTATAGTTGAGTGTAGGGGTACCTCGTCACTCATCATTGGCACCGTTGTCGGGGACTTAGTTGTTTGTGCGCTACATAGAACATAGGAAATCATTCATATCGTTGGGAGGTAAAATGAACCCTTAGGGTTAATTAAGAAAAAATAAAATAATGGTAAATAACACACCGAACAAGACAAAAATGTCTTCTTCTTCGCACAAAAGCACTTCACCACCTAGGAACAACACTAGAGACAGTCGGTGGCACAACACACATAATCAAGAACTGTTAATTCCTCAACAATTCCAAGTGGTATATATTTATCACGATGAATATGTACCCGACTTTACCTTTATCCTCCATCAAGATGAGCAACTACGTTGGAGAGACTTGGAGGGTAACAGAGTGTTGCCTCCAGACCGAGCAGTCCCTAACATGCTCCTTTGTCCTCTTGCACAAATAGGCATGTCACAGTTATACATAGAATATGTTGCATGTGATTACGACACAAGGGACTACCATCCCACAGAAGCGCAAGGTCAATGGGACTCGCAACAAGAGAGTTACCACAAGGGCAAAAGACCCCATAACGCTTAACCCATCTTAAGAGAAATTGAGGGTGGTGAACCTATTTCAAAAGGTTCTCCAGAAAATGATGTTCCCCCTCCTAGCGATGGTGAGGAGGTGGTGTATCAGAACCTTCACTCCACGATTCACAACCTTGGTTCTGATCACCATGAACACCACGTGTTCGACAAGGGAACACAAACACATGATAAGGACAGGCATTCTAATCGTCATCACGATTGGGGCCGAGACCACCGAAGAGAAGGTAGGAAACATCGTCATGGTAATGATTCTCCTTCTTCTTCACCTTCATCATCATATTCACCCTCTCCTTCAGTATCAGGACACGATCATAAGGAACCTAACCGTGAGGATAAGGGTAAATAGAGTGAGTAACCTCGACGAGAGAGTCGAGAGTGAGGACGAGGGCATTCTAAAGAATCATGGCATGAAAGAAGGGAAAGTAGGGAACCGCGTAGACATCATAGACACTATGAAAGAAATGACCACAAAGAACCCCTACTTGCAACCCGAAGCATGTTAGACATCACGGAGGCTGTAAGAATTCCTACAAGGCACCAAAAAGACAGCAGGATCAAGAGTTTAGACATGAATAATATCCCACGATTTGAGGGGGGATATAACGCTGATCCTCAAAATCACTTACAAGCATTTCATGATGCATGTGCCTTGCAGAATATAGAAAATGAATGGCAAAAGCTAAAGTTATTCCCAAAGACACTAGTAAAAGAAGCGGAAAGTTGGTACTGGTCCTTAGAACCGAAATCCATTCGAAGGTGGAGTACGATGCTAGAATTGTTTAACGATAAGTATCAAACATACTCCCGGGTGTCCAACCTATGAAAGCAAATCCAAGGATGGAAGCAGAAAACTCATGAACCTTTGGATGCTGCCATGGGCTGATACTATGCACTGTTACATCATTTCCCAAGCCATGGTTACTTGCAATAGGACCAACTACGCCATCTCGTAGATGGACTTAGGCATGAAACCCAGAGAATCCTTGGAACGTATGCCTAAGGGAGATTATCAAAGCTTAGGTCCCATCAGGTTCATATATTGTTGGAGCAAGTAGCTAAGGAAGAAGGAGAGCTACATAAGAGAGAAAGTGCGAAAGAATACAACCGCGATCCTTCCCTCTGAAAAAGGGGAGTACGATTCTATGAGTAGGAGGAAGAGTCACCGCTCGAAGAGCAGGTGCATAGGAAAACCTTGCCGCTGCAAAAATTAACAACAGAAGCGTCGGTGAAGGTAGACCAAATGTGGGACTTCTTAGACAGTATATTGGAAACCGTTCTCAAAATCGTAGAGGAGTCTAAGGAGCGAGGTAGTGACTATGATAAAAAGAAAAAGAGGGATTCGGACCATGCACGTAACAAAGGTAAGGGTAAAATGGCTATCACCGAAGAGGTTGTGGATTCAAATACAGACAATGATGGTGAATGTGAAGGATGCCAGTATGACCATCCTAAGGGATGTTGCCCAATAATCTCACATCTACAAGAGTCTGGGGTGTATGCACTCAACCCACGACTTAACAAACGGTAAACACGCCAACGGTTACCTTATCCCCAAGGTAACCTAAGGCAGTTCCACCAACCTTTAACGTATTACCCAAGTGGAACTCCACCACAGCCTATTAAGCAACACCAACAATGGCAATACCCACAGTCATGGGGGATGCCACCACCAAGACAACAATACCCTTACCGGCAACCGGACCCATATGGCTATTACGTGTAGTAGCCAATCTCTCCATGTGACTTTGTTAGTCACGTGACACCACAACGTCACTACCAAGCTCGGGAGTATTATAGGACTCCTTCTCTTGGGAGAGACACATCACATACATACCATCCTCCAAATCGATTCGCAACTCTCACACCGATAGCTCCATTACCACCTGCTCCAGCAATGCAAGGGGAACTCCCCACTCAACCGTAGCAATGCAATGCTACAAGAGTTGTAAACCTTCAACTTGCTACTGGTTCTGACAACCATACAAGAAGAAGACCCTCTCTTCAGGACCAACAGTCCAAACAAGCTCTCACAACCACAAGCGGTTGAGCCTTCGAACGCTTCTCCATCAAATAAGGCTTCAGAGCTCCCTTCAAACCAAAAACAGAGCTCAACACATACGATTATGTTAACACATACCGTTACTGACTGGATCAAGGAGGGCCACCTTCCTAGGAAATTCTCTAATCCTGGAAGTCCTTTAATCTATCTCTAAGTAACCATGTAAAGCTTTTCTGGACTCAGGATCCGAAGTCAACTTAATATCACAAGAGATGTATAAAGCCTGGAACCTGCCTCTACTAAAGAAGAGAAATATTTGCTTAGAGTTGGCTAACCAGTCCATCACTATTCCCTTGGGACTAGTGGAGGACATCATTACCACTGTGTGTGGTTGGTCATACCCAGCTGATTTCCTAGTGATACAAGTAAACAATGACAAAGGGGACTTCCCAATAATAATGGGAAGGGCATGGCTTAGTACCATAAATGCTTGCCTAGGAATTTGCGATCTTTCCCTAGAAATATCTAAGGAAAACACTTTTGGGAAGATCGAGAAGAAGACAGTTCCATGCATCACATAGAGTGATACAAGGGGTGATTACGTACAGGAATGTTCAACATTGCCTGCATGCAACCGGTGTGCCCAAGAAATTAACATACAAAAATGCTTGTATGTAGCAATCACACAACAAGTAGACACACCTAGTGGTTGATAGCTAATTAAGAAAGCAACTCACCAACATGTATGGAACTCACTGAGGGACCAACTTGCACCCACGTAGAAAGCATAGATGCATTGGAGCAAGAGTGTCGCCAACTTCCAACCCTTAACCTGAAAACATCAATTGGAGGAAGTTGGAACCTAAAATATTCAAAAAAATGCTCCAATAGGAAAATAGTAGTCAATGTGCAATAGACCAAACCTTATCATGAATCTAGAATGGTCAATGCACATAACACATCGGAGAAAAGATGACCTTACTCATTATTTCGGATCTCCACCTTCCAACTTAGTCATGGGGGAGATGGCCACCTATGCTGATCAATCAAGGCCCTCGGTTCTTTTTAAGTTTTTATTTTACACATTTTTGTTTTACAAATTTCTTTAACTTCTTTTGTTTTTGTTTTGCAACATCATTCATACTTTTTCATTTATTTGTGCGTTATTTATTTTGTTAAGTTTTTCACCTAATAAGTGCTCCTAAAGATGGTATGAACTCTATTCCATTGATTGCTAATGTTTGGTTTTTACCTTTGAGTTATAATGTTGATACTTTGGTATGGTTCTTTTGATATAACAGGCAATGAGTCCACGTCATCCATGCATCCACGAATTTCTATGGTCTCTCTTGGCTTGGAACTGTACAGTCCCTTTTTTTCAATAATAAGAACTAGTAACGAATCAGTGACTGGGCATTTCTCAAACTAAGGAAGGCCTCAAGGATTAAAAAGGGTGTGACTTCAAAGGAACTTGATGCATTTGTGTTGGCCATTCTCTTGGGTGCTTGGATGTTTCCTTCTTGGGTTTTCCTTACCATTCCAACGTTGCTCCATTATCGGGAACCTGAGCCAATAAAAATAATAAGTCTTTGCATGGTGTGGTTCTCACGCAAAAAAAAA
>MNCI01010532.1:170502-181730 GCA_015680685.1 Gnetum montanum | reverse complement strand
TTCATACTTTTTCATTTATTTGTGTGTTATTTATTTTGTTAAGTTTTTCACCTAATAAGTGCTCCTAAAGATGGTATGAACTCTATTCCATTGATTGCTAATGTTTGGTTTTTACCTTTGAGTTATAATGTTGATACTTTGGTATGGTTCTTTTGATATAACAGGCAATGAGTCCACGTCATCCATGCATCCACGAATTTCTATGGTCTCTCTTGGCTTGGAACTGTACAGTCCCTTTTTTTCAATAATAAGAACTAGTAACGAATCAGTGACTGGGCATTTCTCAAACTAAGGAAGGCCTCAAGGATTAAAAAGGGTATGACTTCAAAGGAACTTGATGCATTTGTGCTGGCCATTCTCTTGGGTGCTTGGATGTTTCCTTCTTGGGTTTTCCTTACCATTCCAACGTTGCTCCATTATCGGGAACCTGAGCCAATAAAAATAATAAGTCTTTGCATGGTGTGGTTCTCACGCAAAAAAAAATAGTGAGAATTCAAAGCAGACCCCTTAGACGAAATAATCATCTGGGCTACAAACACTAGTTATGGAACTAAACAAACATGTTCCCTCTAACTAAGGCTCTTTCTTGCTTCTTACTTTCTCCTTTCTCGTTTTGTCGGAATGGTGGTGAATTTTTGGCAAAAGCATTCTTATTACTCCAAGTGGATGGATTGGCCAAATGCATTAATGTGAAGTCACTGGATGGGGATTTTTTGAGGCTGGATTTGGAATGGGATCTACTAAGTCACATTAACCATTAATACATAAGGGACTGTACATCACCTTGTTCTTGAGACTCCATTTCATTCTCTCCTCTCCATCATTCTTTCTCCATTTTTCACCTCATTGCTAGTTGTATCAATAGTCCATATTTTGGTTGATGCATTGTTTTCTTTTTGGTAAACTCTTGTAGCTAAGAATTTAACTCTTGTTTCCAAATGACATTTCTAGAGCCTACGGACTCTTTGAATGTGGGATTGTCACAGCATTAAGGGCATGAGCCTACTTTGGGGAGGACCCGCTGGCATTCCTATTTGGTGCATCCGTTAAATTTTTTCCCTTAAACATTTCTGCAATCACCATTTATTTTATTCATCTCCATCTTTGACATCCATTTTATAGGCGTTGCCATTGTTTCTTTTTCTCCATCTTTCTAATTCCTTGTCTTTTTCCATTCTCTCGCTACCGGAGGTTCACTCTCAGTCATGGGGGTCCTGGTCCAATTTTTTTGATTTTCTCCTAACCCCTACACCTTGGGTAGCCACCAGTATTATATCTCCAAATCCGCATTAGCCATATCACAACTCAGCCAATGGACCTTACACTCAGGCAAGGTATTAACTACATTGTGATTCATTTACCCTTGCTAATATCATATTGTGTTGTGTGTGCAGATGGTAATTGATGGAGTGTCATTAGTCGATGCATCGACTAGACCACATATACGGGGCCGCATATATGCGGCTATGTCGATGCGGCCCCGTCGACGTAGCCTTCCATGCATCGATGTGGCCCGTTTACACGAAGCCTATTTCGGCCTATAAATAAGAGGGCCTTCCACCTCATTTAGGTACCTTTCAGTTAGTTGTAGCGAAGCTCTTACAATTTGTTCTTGCAACAAGTGTAAGAAAAGTGATTGGCTCTTTATTCGAGCGTTGATGTATCTGAGCCCATTGGCGTGAACGGTAATAAAAATGAACTCTTCAAGCATTCCGTGGAGCATTTGGACTTAGTCATTTATTGCATTCATTAGTTTAATATGTTTATGCTTTGATAGTTACTTAAGTTCTGTTATTGTTATTTTAATCGCTTTCGCTCTCTTACAAGTTCGTAAAGACCATAAGTACGACCATCTTGAACGTAAACCCAACACTTGGTAACCCAGTGACGCTTAACGTCTGGTAACCCAGTAGTGTTTAGGGGATGCTCAGAACACAACCAGAAGATGGGATCAGATACTTATGCTAGGAGTAGTTAATATTTAGATTAAGATAGTCTTAGATTACTTAATACTCTAGCCTTACTTTCCAAGATAATTAGACGCCAAAAGATAAAGTAAAAAGCTATAAAAATCATTAGCCTTAATCTCACTTAACCATCGCAAGTAGAACATCACAAGTGAGATTAGGAAGACAATGATCGTTCTAACCCAAGGTTTCGCTAGTTAGGGTCTGGTGTATGTGAAGTGCTTACAGTCTATGAAATTCGACTGAGTCACGTGTGAATGCCCGTGATTCGTATGGTTGGGCGTAGGGGTACCTAGCCGCTCATCAGCAATCATACAACAACGGATTAGATCTAGAGGAAACACTTGGAATGGACTAGTGCTGAAGTAGTTATGCAAGGAACAAGATTGATGACATGCTTATGGATGGACAACGAAAGGTGCAATCTTGGCATTGACAGCAATATACTTCTTCTTTTCTCTCTCTCTTATCTCTTCTCTCTTAGCTGCCAAATAAGGCTAGATGTCAAATGTGTATAGTGTTCACTCTTGTTGTCATGAACACTAATTTGTCATGTATTATAATGATGATCCATTCACATGTCACCCCATTCACCATTAGTGTCATTCAAGTTAATAATCCCATACCTTCCCAATATTTTGTAAGGAACTCGATGACGAGTTTTCATTCAGTCATGGGGGTATGATGAGCCGCGATATCGCGTTGGTCCCTGCAATATCGCGTACACGATATCGTAGCCCACCGCTAGGTCTATAAATAAGAGGCAACTTTCCCTTGTTCAAACATCTAGATTTAGTCCCTTAGCTGAACTATAGCAGTTTTACCATTCCAGAGTTAGAATAATTTCCATGTGCCCATAGTAGGAGTCTCAAAGTGAACGGATCTTTATTCGAGCAAATTGTACCTAAGCACACATTTTTGTACGGCAATAAAGACGAACTTTTTGATAAACCTTATAGCATGTGGACTAAGCTAAATAGGATTTAATTATTGTTAAATGTTTAAATGCTTTCCTAAATAATTAATCTTTCTCAACCCTTGACTCTCCTAGTTAAGTGCATTCAGTAGGACCGCTTCGAGCATGTGTGTAAAACTTGGTAACCCAGTAACGAATAGCATTTTGTAATCCCAGTAGTGTTGCACTGGTTCAGGGTGTGTGTGGCAAGTGGAAACGGAAACTGATGCTAGGATAATTAAAGCTTAGTTAGTGAATAGTTAATGGAAATTAGTTATTTAGTTCTCTTCACATTTCCCTACTAGCATAGGTGTTAAAAAGATAAAAGATATAAAAATCACATACCTCAAACTTACTTAACCATACAACCGTGACAATACAAGTAAGTTTGGGAGGACAACAATTGGTTAACCTTAAGTGTTCCATTAAGGTGCATAAGCACTTAGTCCTTGGAGTTCAACTAGATCGCGCGTGAGATACTCGTATTCATATGGTTGAGTGTAGGGGTACCTTGCCACTATCAAGTTTCCTTGTTCTAGAATTTTAAGGTCCCTTCCATTAAAAGAAACTTTTAATCAATTGGTAACTTTGGTGGTTCTAGAATTGGGAAGGATTCAAAGGTTTGTAAAGGGTGTGACTTTAAGGGGATTCAATACTCTTTATCCTTTTCTGCTTACTTGAGTGCTTGGGTGTTTTTCATGAACTTCTTACTGTTCCATTCCAACCACTAATAGGAAGTTAAATAAGTTTTTGCATGATGTGGTTTCCATCCAAAAAATCAAAGAGAAAGAGAGAGAGAGAGAAGAAGAAGAAGAAGAAAAATGATGGGAATTTAAAGCACACCGTTTAGACAAATAAATGGGCTACAATCACTAGTTATGGGACTAGAAAGACATGTTACCCATGCTTGAAGGTCCCCTCTAACTAAGGCCCTCTCTCACTCACTTCCTACTTCTCTTTTCTTCTCTTTATGGAATGGTGGTTATTTTGTGGGAGCACTCTTATGTCTTGAGTGGGTAGATCAGTCTTAGAGTGGTGATGCAAAGTCATTGAATGAGGCTGGTTTTCGTCTGCACTAAGGATGGATCTTCTCAGGTCATTTTAAACACATATTCCACAAGGGATCTCTTACGACCTCAATTCATGCTTTCATTCCACCTACTTAATCACCCATCTCTGCTGCCATAACTCACCTCACTATCGATTTTTATGTTATGTTTGATGTCTTGGTCTAATGTGTTAAAATTCTTTGATAAATTTTTTTTGGTTGGTCCTTACCTTTTCATGATCATTAATTAATTGTGGGGTCCACGGACTCCTTAGTTGGGGTTATGCAAGGGCAACAAAGGCATGTGCTTGCTATGGGGAGGATCCACTTACATGTGTCTTGGTTTGGTTAGTTAAGTCCCTACCCTTTGACATTGCTACAATCCTATCTTTCACATATTCCATTGTGCAAACCACTCTATGCCCCTTGAACCGTCTTTCTCCATTTTTCTTAATTTTCTCAATTTTTGGGACTTCAACACCCTCTTCTCGCATTTTCATCATGTTCGTGGTTGTTTGGACCTCTAGTTGACCCTAATTTCATTCAAAATCTCCTTGTAATTTTCAAGTTTTGACTTAATCAATGGTGGTCAATAGCTACGTCAACAAGGCCTTCTCAATGTAACGCAAAAATAGTATAAATACCACCAAACACTTTAGATTTTTTACATTTGGTCCATAATGCCCAAAGAGTTTTTGTAGTTTTCAGAGCCCAGAACCTTCCTAAGCCTATAACTCTTGCATCGTTTATCCAAATCACGCAGTTCTTTGATCCTACAGTTACCAGAGGTAACCTCTTAGTTATGGGGGTAGCAAACCTCAAGGTTTTGACAATAATTTTTGTCTCATTGATCACCTTCATTACAATTATTTCAATGGAAACTTTTATGAGAACCAGCAGATGAAGAGGAATGTTTGGAGTCGAATGCAAATGATGAAGAGGAAGATGGACCACCACCACCACCACAATGTCTACCACCACATTTTTGTTCATTATGACCACCATACTTAGATCCCTAGCCATTGTGATGTTTACCCTAGTCCCTACCTTGACTATCACATTTTCCCAAACTTGGTTTATGAATAGTAGATCGCAGGTTTAGGGTTACACCCTCATTACCAACAATAGGGGGTTGAGAATCTTCATGTTAAGAACCTTCAAAGAGAGGATCCTCATTATCATCTTGATTTAAGAGGAATGAGGGATTAGTGAAGAAGTGTTTTCCCTTTGTAAACTCATGGTGCTTCACCTGGTGTCGATCTCACTTGCATTGTGTTTTAGTGGGATGGTAGTCTTAAGTGTCATGATTGTCCACAATGTATTTCTCATGAAGATTTGAGATGCCTAACTTTTTAAGGGTTTGAAGTAACATCTCAGGAATAGATCGATCGAGGAGCAATACAATATTGCCCTCCATGTCACGCCATCACAGTTGCTCATTCTCATGTAGGATAAAGGTGAAGTCTGGTACATACTCATCTAGATGAGTATATACCACTTTGCACTCTTGTGGGATCGATGATCTGATATCTTTACACTTGTGAGAAGAAGAAGATATTTTGCAAAACAAATAAAATTATTACTGTGCTTTTGTAATTGAATGTCATTTGAGAGTGATGTTGACCTTGGGTTCGTCCAACAATATTAATAATGTTCACTAATCCTAGATAGTACATGTTTCAACAAACAAAGTCCTTGGCAATGATACTAATGATGAGTGATGAGGTACCCTTATGCCCAACCATACAAATAACAAAGCGTTCACGTGTGATTCGGTCGAATTCCATTGACTTTATAGTTTTTGGTGCACTAATCTTCTAGGACGTAAATCTTGCCCTAAGGTCATTCGTTATCTTCCTGATTACACTTGTGAAGTACAAAATTGTGGTTAAGTGAAATCAATACATATGATTTTTATCATTTTATGTTTTATGTTTTGGGGTGCTTGAAGAAAGAAAGATAGAGTAATTTAATGACTAATCTAAATTAACTAACTAACTAGTCTCTAAGTAATCCTAACATAAGCATCCATTTCCACTTTCCGTACATATCTTGAACCCATGTGTCCACTACTGAGTTACCAAGCACTACACTACTGGGTGTACTAAGCAATAACGCTACTGGGATTACCAAGCAAATACATGCTACATTCGAAGCAGTCTTACTTATGTATTTAATTATTTAGCTTATCTCACTTAATTAACTTAATCAACTTAATTGCTGGAAAATATTGAATAAATAACTGAAAATATTAAATGCATAAATGAAACATTTAAACTATCCAGAATGCTGTAAGGTTTATTAAGAAGTTCATCTTTATTATCGCACACAATGTTGTGCTTAGGTACAATAATGCTCAAATAAAGATCCATACACTCAATGACTCCTGCTGCAAGCACTCGGGAAAAATATTCTAACTTTTAACTAAAAAAACTACAAGAGCTTTGCTACTACTATGAAATATTATGCCATAAATGCAACTTATGAGCATGTATTTATAGGTGACGAGTGGCGAGGTACCCCTACACTCAACCATACGAATACGAGCGTTACACGCATGATCCGGTCGAACTCCGCAAACGGACTAGCTGTGGCATCTAGACAGTTAGCCTTAGGTCGCAGTTCATTGTCTTCCCACCTGGACTAGTGTTAACTTGTCACGTATGGTTTAGTCCAAAGTGACGTGTATGATGTGTTCTATGCTAATGCTACTCTTGAGGCAATGGAAGATAATATTAACTAAGCTAAGCTAAGAGAAAAGGGTGAGAGATAATCTAAGCTAGCCTAAGTGTGATGAGCATCTATTCCTTGATCATCCGTACACATCTTGGACTTCATGCATGACTACCACTGGGATTACCAAGCACAGATCCTAGTTACGCTACTGGGTTACCAAGTAGTCACACTTAAATGCTCGTAATCAAGACGTACTCATTTCGCGTTTAACAGGAGTTTAGGATGAGAAGATATTAACTAAGAAAGCAGTAAATAACAATTAATTAAATGATTAAGCTAAGTGAATGCTACAATGATGAAGTAATCTCGATCTTTATTATCGGTCATGTGCGTGTTCAAGTACGTCACACTCGAATAAAGGTTCCGTACAATTACAATCACCACACTGCAGGCATACACTAGGAGGAAAAGGATTGAGAGAAAACAAGAACTAAAACTTTTACACTTAAACTAAAACTGACAAAAAGCTGCTTATTGGAACTATCTACCTCTTATTTATAGATGAGGAGACAGGCTGCGATATCACGTACACAATATCACAGATTCCTAAATGACAACTCATCATACCCCCACGACTAAATGAAAACTCGTCCTCGAGTTATAGTGATTACACAGTGGATAGGTATGGGATTATTGGATGGTGAAAATGGGTTTATGCCACAGTGTGGGATGAAAAAAAAATTGAGACACAACACAAGGAATGTGCTACAACTACAAAATTGGAGGAAATCATGTAGTTCCTGGTGGCAGTGGCTCCTCCATAGGCACTTTCCCCTTGTCTTGTACTCTAGGTCTTAGGACTTGATAGTGTTGAAGGATGGCCTGGAGTTTTTCCTCTTCGGTCTAGGGATCTTGTGTTGTCCATGTTAATGTTCCAATTTTGATGGAGTCGGCACCTCCCATGGGTAGGGTAGTTGCGGAAACATTTGATTGGCCTTGACATACCAAGCCGCAAATACCTATCGTTCCTCCTCATAGGCTCTGGCTTTATCTCTGTATTCTTGGAAATCCACAAGCCATTGAGCCAAATCTATTACGACACATTTTTGGCCTTGGTAGCTTGCCTTCACCACCTCAAGTTCAGAATTTGCAATCTCCAGTTTTTGCAATACCTTCTTGCATTTGACAAATTTTGTTTCATATTTGATGTAGGTGGTAGCTACCTGTTGCTCGAGCTCTATTCTCGGACGCCCTGCTGTTAACATGGCAAGGTTGGCATATCGCAAGTTTGCCAACTCCATGTATTCTGTAAGATCTTGGATCTGCAGGTCCTAGTTCTTAACTTCCTCCTAGTGGGTAAATGCATAAGTGTCCAATATGGCCTGCTAGTCAGTGTGTTGAGCACTGATAGCATTGATGTGGGCCTTGGCCATATGGATCTTCTTCTCAAGGATCTGTTTGTACATCCCCACCTGATCTCAGAAGTGCTCCTTTAGCTTTTCATGTCGTTTAGCCTCATTTTTCCATGCGCTTATTTCAATGGCTGTCTTTTAACGGATTGCACGTATCTCCTCCATTGAGAGGGTTTGGTTCTACCTGGCTAAATAGCTCATGTCTTGGTTGACCCAGATGAATTGTTCTCATAACTGATGGAAATGTTCTTTGAGAACATTCTTTTGCTTCTCCACAGCAGTTAACCGAAGGTTGTAGGCAACAAGCTACTTGTTTTCCTCTTGTAAGGCTTTGAGTGCCTTGATATGCACATAAGTTTGCGCCTGTGTTGTAGAGGCATTACAAATAGCCTTCTCTTTTTCTTTAGCCACCTTTTTATTCTCTGTTAGTAGTTTGGTTAGTTGCTCAGTTTTGAAATTGTCTAGCTGGTCTGCGGGAACAAATTGCAAAGGGTCTCGCTGTGCTGGTAGGGCCACGAGCTGCTCTTGTAATTTCTGCACCTCTACTTCAGCATGCTTGGCCCTCACTTCTATTAAGACTAGCTTCCCCTTTGTGGAAATGAGGTCTAATTGAATTTCTATAACATTTTGAGGGATGTCAAATAGAGACATTATTATTTGTCCTGTTTGTACTAATCGATCAAGCGCATCCTCATGTTCTACAGGAGTCATTAAGGTTCCAGCCAAAGTTTGAGCATCCCGTGCTCCCGTGAGATCTACCGGTGGTACAACAGGGACATTGAACGATTCTTTAATGTGGTCTGCGACCACTTCTGCAGCTCCCGTGACATCCTGGTGTCACATGACCACCACAATGGCCCCTTCACCAGTTTCTAATTGCAGTGGGAAAGATGTCGCATTTCCTGAGATCTGTTATGACCAAGTACTTTCCTCTCCTCCTGTATGTATAGACACTTCACCCCTTGTGCGATCTAAAGAAACTGTGGGCTGTATGGCATCATCAATGACGCGAAAGGGATTTTCATCATCACGACTTCCCCAACTGACCGTTTCAGCGATGGCCTTGAGATGGCTCATCGACGGTCTGTAATCTTGCGGCAGCGGTGGTTGATCCCGGCCCGTGTTAGGCCCTGCTTCCTGTTGTTGGCTAGGTCCTGTGCTTGGAAGTTGGCTGGGTCCTACAAGTTAACTTGCAGTTGGTCCAACCATCTATTCTTCTTATTGTTCTGGTCCCAGTGTCTCACCAGTGATTTTCCTTGCAGCTAGTGGCTTTAACAGTTTAGCATATGAAGCATTTTGGGCTTTTCAAAGGACATCATTAGTGTATCCTCTGATACAAGCACATCAACAAAACTTTCTGATAAGACAAGAGAAAGATAAGGCAAGCTTCCCTGTCTTCCGTTCCTTGAACTGCCTCAGGATCTCTGTTAAGTATAGATGAGGCAGGTTAGCATTAACCTTTCCCATTAGCACTGCACATCCTCTTGTTGCATATGTTGAGATTCTTTTTAAGCCCTTCGTGGGGAAGAGGTGATACGTTCCAACTTTAAAATAGATCCTCTCTTCCGTCGTCAACTCTCCAAATGTTTTATCCCTGCCATATGCCCTTTCCAACCAAACTCATTGCACATCGGGGTCTGATCGGGTAGACAACTGAGCAACCTGGGGCCCTATATTCGGAAGGTTTAATACTTCCGAAATGGCCTGCATGGAGAAATTGACTGTCACACCACAAATATTGATGGTGGTGCCTTGTTCTCTGTTGTGCCAAAATTGGTATGTCTCCCCTAAGTACCGAGCACCGCTTTCAGAGAGGGTAGGCCAAAAGGGAGACCCTTTGAGGTGATCCCTAATAGCCTCAGGAGCGAACTCTACAAAAGATTCAAAGTTTAATTCCACAATCACTACAACGAATGTGGAACTTTCGTGGATAGCCTGAACACAATCTTAGGGCAACGTGAGATGTTGTCCCTATTCAGGCGCAATAGCAGCTCCTCCTTCTGCCTGCCCAGACTATACAGTAGTAGGGTATTCTTGATGAATTCTAAATGATTATGCTTCCTACTCTACATGTTGTCCAGTAGGATCTTGTCTTCCGCCTCTCCTAGGTCATTTACTTCCACCTTGAGTAGGACCTTCCCGTTGTCCACGTTTCGGGGCCATCTGCAATCACACGGGGCCAAGCATTAGTAAGGTTGTTTCTGAGGTGAAGTTATACCTTATTGCTTGCCTTAATGAATTAACTTATTTTATCTCCGTGTGATGTTTCCTGAATGATTGTAATAGTGAGTCCTATTACTTAGGTGGTTTCCAATTTTAGTTTCCTGGTATACCTAGGGATGAAATGATTTTCGGCACAATTATCCTTATTATTATAATTAATTACCCCTAATGATGTCCTTTGGGCAATGAAAAATTCCAAAAAAGTTATGCGCTATTCGGCTTATGTCCCTCCCCCACAACTAAGCTGAACACTCTGGGTTCAAGTAGGTTTAGACAGAATTAAAATCAGAGTACCAGCGAGCGAGATATGGATATGAAAGCAAGGGTCACATAATCACAAGTCATAGAGAAAAAAAATTTGAAAACTCCCCCACATGAAATGTGAAAATGAGGTTAAGTGTTGTGGAGGTTGTCCCTTTTTATAGCCGGATGGGACACGATATCGCATACGATACATCTCATACGCGATATCGCGGCCTAACGATGTTTAGGCTTGAGGGAAAAAACCAAATTTTAAAGGTTTTTCTAGAATGAAAAGTGGAAATTAAGGACATGTGGCACATGTTAAAAGGTTCTAGGGTAGATTAATTCATTTCAAAGACATGAATAATTAGGTATGGTGTAATTGACCAATGAAATCTTGGGTGGTAGAGAAAAAGGCCATGTAATGGTACATAGGAATGTTGGAATGTAGAGGGATAGTAGTAGGGAAAGAATGTCATGAAAAATAGGCTGAGGGTAAGAAATGGTATGTGTGAGCTGTGTCATAAGTGAAAATTACAAAAACGACACAAGTGGGTCCTCCCCAAAGCAGGTTCCAACCTATAATGCCCTTGTGTAACCACTCTTAAAGTGTCTGTGGGCACTCGAAGGGTTAAATGTAATCCACACTGATTCCACAAAACACACGCATGTAAATATCACCGGAATGAGGTAAGAATTCTATG
>MNCI01010532.1:80578-162528 GCA_015680685.1 Gnetum montanum | reverse complement strand
ACCTCTTATTTATAGACATGACGGTGGACTGCGATATCGCGTACGCGATATCACGGCCGACGCAAACCGCGTCTCATCACAAGGTTTATCACAAAGTTCATCTTTATTTCCGGACACAAGGTGTGCTCAGGTACACAATGCTCGAATAAAGATCCGTTCACTTTATGACTTCTATTGCGGGCACTCAGAAATAATTCTAACTTTAGAAAGGAGAAACTACAAAAATTCAGCTAAGGATTGAAAGAAAAACTACCAAAACCAAGCGCCCCTGCCTCTTATTTATAGCCAACAAGATAGGCTCTGACATCGCGTATCCGATGTCGCTTGGTCGATCCTGATATCGAGACTCATTAATAAGCTATTTTATTGATACAATAATTGATGGAGAAATTCAAAAAATATTTTAAAAATCTACATATGACCTTCATTGACTTGAAAAGTACACGACAAAGTGCTCAGAGATATTTTTTGGTAAGCCACGTAGAGGAAAAACATCTATGGTAAATATATTAAAGTGATTCAAGGCATGCACGAAGGAGCTACCGCTAAAATTAGAACAAATCATGGAACAACATTTGATTTTATTAGTCATAGTAGGTCTACATCAAGGGTCGAGCTTAGCCCATAATTATTTGCCATTATTATGGATGAATTAACAAAGAAAATGCAAGATGAAATCCCTTGGTGTATGCAAATTGTAGATGATATTGCGTTGGTGGATACAACTCGAGAAAATATTGCTTATAAAAGGACAAAGTGGAGACATGCTTTAGAATCAAAAGGCTTAAAAATTAGTAGACGTAAGACAAAATAAATGGAATGCAATTTTAATAACAATATAAATAGTGGTGAAATAGAAGTGGCAATTTAAGGTCAAAAAATCCCTCACTACAAATAGTTTTGCTACCTAGGATCAATCCTTTAATCAAATGGTGAAATTGATAAAAACATGAAAAATAGCATTAAAGTAGGATGGTCAAAATGGAGACATGGTAGTGGTGTTTTATGTGTTAAAAGAATACCAATAAAATTGAAGGGGAAATTTTACAAGATGCCTACTATCTTATATGGTACCGAATGTTGCATAGGACAAAAGAGACATGAACACTAAATTAGTGTAAAAATAATGTGAATGCTTAGATAGATGTTAAATATTACTAGAAAAGATAAACTACATAATATAAACATTAGAGAAAGACTTAGAGTGACTTTTATTTTAGATAAGTTTTAGCAATGGTGGCTTAGATGGTTTGGACATGTGCAAAGAAGATCAGACAATGAGCTTATATGGAAAGGTTGCTTCATCATTGTTCCAAGAAAGCTACCTAAAGGAGAACTAAAAATGACATGAGAAAAAACAATTAAAGATAATTTGAATCAACTATAAATAAACAAAGATCTAGCACTTTATAGAGGCGAATGACAAAAAAGATCTCATGTAGTCTACCTTATTTTGTTGGGACAAGGCTAGGATAATGATGGTTAAATATTATTTTCACAGCTTGTATAATTAATGCACTATGTTTGGTAAAATCTCAAAGAAAAGAAAAGCATGTAAACTCTACAGATTTTATCTCCAAATCTATATCATATCCTTATGTAAATTTGGATTTGACGTGTTCATGCATCTTAGTTTTCAAATGAAACTAAAATCATTTAGAAATGTTAATTCCATAATGAAAGGTAATCAACTACCCAATGGACCATGCCCTTAATTACCTTAGGTTCCCAAACCAAAACTCCCACCAATAAACTAACACCTCTTTTACATAGTTTAATGTACAATGTAGTCATTCATTATGATATGTAGCTCTTTGCATTTTAGATAACCATAGAATATGCCTAGGAAGCAAAACATTTTAAAAATCATTAATCAAACCTAGTTATTATTACTCTCAAATTAATATGAGTGAATTCAAAATCCTATTGATCCTGGTTATAACATTACAGTCATTTACCGTATTTCACATGCAATTTTTAAAACTAGGTCATCAGTGACTATCGGACGCTCGTTTGGTCAATTGCACAAATTCTCTCGGCTAAATTCATGACTACTTCAAAGTAAAAATAAAACATAGGAATTCTGACCGACTGTACTCCAAGCCTACAAAAACAGAGAGAGATACTCATCCACTGTTCGTAAAAATCGCACCTGCAAATGAAATCCCCTGCAAGAACCAGAAGAAGCAGAGGAGAAGAAGGAGAAGAAGAAGGAACAGCAGAAACATCGGCAGTGGCAACGGTGCAGTAGCCATGGCCACTTGCAGTCATGGCGGTCTATGCTTTGCTTCCGCCGGGGGCCTTTTGCCGCCGCGGCCATTGCCGGTTTCATCTCTATGTATTTGCAGAAGAAGTGGCTTTGGAGCAAACTCAAACTCAAACTCGATACAATTCGGCAGAAAAAGACACCGTCTGGTTCTGCAATGCAATGCCGCGGAATCTTCCGACGAGAATACTGTTATCGCCAAGCATTTGGACGTTGATGTTGTGGAGGAGGGCACTCAGGCAGCGACTCGCGAGTTGTTCCAGGTACAACAAAGGTTTCCAGTACATTTTTAGAAGTTGAACTTGTTTTTTCAATCTTAGAAGTATGCCATATTTTCTGTTAAGCTTTGAGTTGTTCTGCTAGGATGATATAAGAATCTGCATTTTCGGTGTTGGATTTTGGAGGGAAATGAGCTTTTAGAATTGTGCTGCACTTGTTCTTTTTCATTATGAAAAGGACGAGGTCTCACACGATTTCTTTCTGGTAAATCCTTTTATGACAGAAAATTAAGCAGGCCGAGATAGACAAGCAGGACGAATATGACGAATTAGAGAGGAAGAAGAGAATACAGGATGAGAGGGAATATGTATTAGCAGCTTCTTGGAAAAGGTCCTTTTTGAAGTTTGTTGGGAAGCTTAAGGGAACTGTGTGGGATCCAGAGCCTTCGCATAAGATTACTTTTAGTGAATTTTCCAAGCTTCTTGACAAGAAACAAGTTCGGTTCCTGGAATACAAAAATTTAGGCGAATCAGTTGCAGGTATGGAAGTAAATGGCTATTAATACGTTGTGTCCGTTTCTGCTCTGTATGTTATACACTTGCTGTACCAATGTCCTCATCACTCGATCACCATGCTTAATAATTTCAGCAGTTAATGATTTAAATGCTTGTTTTGAAATGCCACTGGGATTTTAGTTCAAGTAATTCAATTTATGGGTAACGCTTCATAATTTTTACAATTGAAGTATCATTACAATATTACCCCAGACGCATCTCCTTTTACATATAATTGTGGATACAATCAAATGCTATCCATGCCATCTAGCATGGATTTCCTGTAAGGATATTGCCTGCATATCTCTCTTCTGAAATGCAGGGATGTGAGAATATTTGTTTCTGCTTGACAATTCAAATTTGATGTTGATAATCCTTCTTTCTGATTTCAGTTATTTTGCCTTACTACAAGGATGGCAAACCTGCACCTACGAAACCAAAAGAGTTAGCAAATGACACAAAGAGAGAAGTTGTATTCCGGCGCCATTTTGTTAGAAAGATGCCTGTTGATTGCTGGACGGATGTTTGGAAGAAGTTACATGAACAATTAGTTAATATAGAGGTTGTGGATACAAGCAGTGTACGGTATGCTTGGTACACGTCATCTTCACTTTTAGTGTTATGGGCTCTTCGAGCAGCCGTTATAGCGCTATTGTTCCTTTGGAGCCGAAGATTTATTAGGAAACAGAAGCCATCAAAAAGGATATATTTCCGTCCAAGAATTTGGTTTGCTCCACAAATTAAAAAGCTGTTTGAAGTTTTTGAGAGTTTTAATACAACAGGGTTTTTCAATTTACCCAGGTAATTTTAGTTGAAGTTATGGTCAATTAACTTAGAAGGCTACCTAAATAGTTGTCAGCAATTTAGTGTAACTCTCAGTAGAAAAGTTTATTTGCCAACAGTAATTTTTTTTTTTGGTTAAAAAAACTTTTTTGTAACTTGCGGGCATTTGTCTTCACATTTAAAGTTTACTTTCTGATTCTTTTGAATTGACACAGATTTTGTTTACTGCCATGCCTATCTTTGCTCTGTATTTTTTGTGTCAAATAACATAAACAAAAAATATATGTTTATGTTGTTAACTTCACTAACTGCCCCAAACCTGAAGCAATACACTGAGAAGAGAATATGCCAATACGATCTGTTTGCTTAATGTGAACATTTTTGAGGCCAAAACCTACATACAATGAGTTAGATAATCTTTATGTGCCTGGTCATTCTTAATTTCCTAGGAAAAATAAATTTTCTTTCAAAGGCACACATTAATACTTAAATATTCTTGAGAACTCATGTTGCAATCCTGAAATATCGTTAGCTATGCTTTCTATTTTTGAATGTAGTTGTGAGTGATTTTAATTTTAGTCTGATTCATGTATTTACTTCTGCACAGAACAAAATTCTTGAGTGCCGAAGAGAGAACTGGAGTTACCTTTGATGACTTTGCTGGACAGGAGTATGTTAAATATGAAGTGCAGGAAATTGTGAAACTTTTGACACAAAGTCAAGAATATGCCAATCTTGGTGTCTATTGTCCAAGGGGTTTGCTTCTTCATGGACCTCCTGGAACTGGTAAAACATTGTTAGCAAGGGCCATTGCAGGAGAAGCGGGTGTTCCATTTTTTGCTGCAAATGGATCTTCCTTCGTTGAGGTTAGTTGTATTGCTCTTTGCATGGTTTTTAATGTCAAAACTTCAAATATTTTATTCATAAAATTTTATTATTTCCTGTTATAAAAAGGAATAATATTCCAAAAATCATTTCGGGATAACAAGAAGAATTGAAATTCTTAAACGTCAATATGGGATTTTCTATCTTCTATAGGTAAAATTTAGCAATTTTCAAAAGCCTGGAACATTGTAGGTTAAGTTATTTATATTTTAGTTAATTAATATTTTATATATTTCCTGAAAAGTTTTTAAATGTTTTCTGAACTTCTGCTTTTAATTTGAGACTTGTACTCTTAAGTTTTGGCCAACCCCATTTTGTTGGGATAAGACTATGATGATGATAATCTATACTCTCAGCTTTTTTCTTTTACCTCACGTTTCTTTTTAAATTTAAGACAAGGTTTCCTTCACTGTTAAATGGATGTTCAAATTGGCAGAAAGATTTCAGATTTGGCAGTTATAGTGTATTTGAGTGCTTTTAAATTTTTTTTTAAAATTTTTGAAATAAAATGTTCAAGTATTGTTGTATTAGCTATTGTTTGTTTTAGTTTGAACAGCGAAATATTTTTAATTAATAAAAAAATTGAGATCTAGAAAGAAATTACATGGGATTTTAGAAATCAACCAAGGATTATGATCATAATTTTATCTTATCATCATTCAATGTAAGAAAAATAAAATTTGAAATTATTGCCCTTGGATACTAACTAGCTTAGTTATATATTTATACTATATATCTATAATTTGGCCAAGAGAATCTTGCAAAAACTGAGTTGAATTTTAGTTCATCTACTGTATTAAACATTGTCCAGTTGCTTAATGTATTTCATAACAATTTTGGTCAGAATGTTGTGATTGCATGATGAGAACTATAACTAATTCCAAGTTTGGTGATAAATCTTGTGTTGCAAAATATTTTTGAATTCTCATGGATTGTTATTTTCCATGCATGCTATCCCTGCCCTTCTGAATTTCATTCCTCATGCATCACAATATGAATACGTAAACATAGAATATGGGGATTTGCTTGGAACAAATATGTTGGCATTATGGATGGAATATTATTTAAGGTTACTTATAGGCTCTCATTGGAGTGTTATGGATAGAATATTATTTCATGTTACTGATAGATTCCCCCTTGGCGTGATGAAGGTATATTATTTAGTGTGACTGATCTACAATGGCTAGTTGGCCTCTTGATCAAAACTACAAATTTTTAAAGCATGCTAGTTGCAAAGACTGGGCTGCTGAATCCCATTCTTTAATGGACATTCTATTCCCAACCTTTCACTGCCAAACACCATAGTATCTTTAGGTTGTTTACGTTACTCATAAAAAAGTTAATGATTAGGTTCCTTCCAAGTAAGATTATTGAACACAGTAAGATTTGTGATGCATCTCTCCCAAGCTGCTAAAGAGATGAATATATCATTGACAAACTGCACATGTAAAATCTACAAGGCTGTTAGGTGGTGTACTCCTGTCGATCTCAGATTTATTTTTTCTTTAATTAAGCATTGGAAGGGTTAAGCAACTATAATGAAAGAAAAGAATGATATTGGATCTCCTTGTCATTGCGATTACAGAATTTCTCTGGAATTCTACATTAACTAAACTGGATAAGGATGTCTAATTTAACCTTGTGCATAAAATATTAGTTGTCAGACAATTTAAATTTAATGTAAGGCTGCATCAAAAAATCTCTGTAAGACAATAATTTTCTTTGCTTGAATCAAGTTTAAGCCAAAGTGAGCTTTTCATTTTTTTAATCTTTAAATAATTTACACTGAAAAATTTCATCACCTACAATAACTTAACCTAAAATTTATCCTTCTTTCACAAAGCCCGTTGGCAATTACTGACGATATAGGACAGATCTTTAACCTTTCTGCAAAAAAACATAGAAATGATCTTGTATATAACATAGCGCAAGCTGATAGATTTGTTTTGGAATTAAAGTAATCCAGGAAGAGCTAAAAGATTTTAATATATATGCAAACCTCAAAATATCCATTTTTATATTTCCTATTTCCTGTCCTACAACATCCCAATGCTTTTGACTTAAATTCTTGGAGAAACTATCAAGTGCTGGAGATCTATAATTTTCATTGTGAAAATTGCATTTTTTAATTCTTATCAGTCATAGAAGTTTTTTCTTTTTGTGGGCGGGTTAAATGGAATATCACCATCTGTAGGCTTCACATGAATATTAGCAATTACTTTGTTTAGCAATTCGTCATTTGCATCTTCAAAAATTAAGTGCTGTTATAAATGTTTTTTTTTTGTTCTTCTCTATTATCTTCTCCATTTCCTTCATTATCCAAGTGGTCTTGTTATCGTAACCATGGTGCTTAATATATTTTCCTCTTTGGGAAGAAAATGAAAATAAAATTTTATTAATTTCTAAAATTGTGCAGTACCTTTGGTGGGTGATGATGCTTTACTTGGGTTATCGGATGTCTGAATTGTCGTTAGTGTATTTGCTCATGATTAAACACAAATTCCTAATACAGATTGAAATTATGGAACTGAATTTCAACCACTATTTCTAAAAGAAGTTAATTGTCAAAAATAATGATCCAATATTGGTACAGTACGTACCACCATGTGTAGCACTATCTTTAGAGTAGATTACTCTGATTCTGTAATCGTTGTAGTATTGATTACTTGAATTCTGTAGTGGGTAACAACGTATAGTAGTTCACTTAAGTATATGTGAACTTATGTTCTCTTGTAGTTCACAAAGTTTTCTTATCTCCATTTTTTTGCTCATTGATAATAAAAATATATAATTAATTCACAATATTTAACATGGAAATTGGACTTTTAACCTAACTCTAAGCAACTTTGAACTTCACATCACATTGTTGAATTCAATTTTTGGTGGTAGTTCGGATACTCATTGATAACTCAGTAGTAGATTATCTTGTATAGATTCGTAATGTGCATTTATAATATTCCTTTGTTTTAAGACATGGAGATATAAAATATAACCTTGTCGCATGACAGGCTTATATATACCAATGCCTGGTACATCTATATTGGAGGTATTCTCCATGTATATATTCTTGCTCCTTGCTGGAATTTGATAGAATTTTCTTTCCATAAATGTTTTGTTAAAATTGGGTTTCAACTTTATGTTTAAAGATGATTTAGTTATGATTCATCTAGACTCAATTTGTTATGGATATGGTTTTGTTGATGGTGGTTTCCTTAAGGTAGATATTGAATTTGCTAATAAAGAAGATAATTCTTTTTCATTGCTCACTTCTATTGATAATGTTGGTGATAATTCTATTCTATGGTATATTAGCTTGGGCCATATTGGATAAGAAAGGATGACAAGGTTAGCTAGAGCAGGCTTATTAGGGTTGCTCGCTAAGTTCACTCTTAACACATGTGGGCATTGTGTAGTGGAAAAATCAACTAGGAAACCATTTGGCAAAGCCACTAGGGCCGATTTTCCATTATAGCTAATTTATTTCGATATATGTGGACCAATGAATGTCAAGGCAAGGCATGGTGCCTACTATTTCACCACATTTATAGATGATTTCACACGTTACAGTCACATCTTTCTGATTTCTCATAAGTTTGAGGCAATAGAGTGCTTTAGATGATACATGAACTAAGTTGAGAATCAGTTAGATAAAAGGATTAAGATCCTAAGGACAAATTGTGGACGTGAATATCTATCAGAATAGTTCAAGGAAGTGTGTGATGAAAATGGAATTATTAGACAACTGATGACTCCTAGGACACCGCAACAGAATGGTGTTGTTGAGAAGAGAAAGCATGCCTTACTAGACATGATAAGAATGATAATGGTGCAAGCAAAACTCCTTGTTAGTTATTGGGGAGATGCATTATTAAATCCTACCTACATTCTTAATTGTGTCCTAAGTAAATCAATACCTTCCACTTCATATGAGTTATGGATTGTTAGAAAGCCAAGTTTGGATCGTTTGTGACCTTCAAGATCTGCAACCTATGTACACAATACTTTGCATAGGTACGGGAAGTTAGGCCCTAGAGGAAAAAAGTGTATCTTTATAAGGTACCTTGATCATTCCAAGGGATATGTGTTCATTTGAGAATTGATTGAGATAGAGTCAAGGGATGTCGAGTTTCGTGAGGATGATTTTCTTTATCAAAAGGAAATAGACAAATATTTCATCTTTTATGAAGTGGAGGATCTTGATTTTGGCATTACTATCAAACTAGTAGAAAATGAGGAAGAGATTCTTCAACTTCATGGGAATAGCGGGAGTGATTTATCCATTAATGGATAAACTTTGTGAAAGGAAGCCTCCTAAGAACCCCAACTATGTAGGGGCAATCACATAATTATTCCTTGTTGTCATTTTGCTATTGAAGAGAAGGCATTTATGAATGATGTGCATGATGATGTGCCATTTGCATATGATGAGGCTCTCTCATCACCTGCTAGTAAGGAATGGATGAACGATATGATGGAAGAGATGGAGTCTATGAGGACCAATCATGTCTAGGACTTGGTTGACCTTTCATGTAGGTGCAAGGCCATTGGAAACAAATGGGGCTTAAAGATTAAGTGCAAGGCAAATGGTTCCATCGAAAAATATAGGGCACACCTTGGAGTAAAGGGGTATACCCAACAAGAGGGTATAGATTTTGAAGAAACCTTCTTACCAGTAGTAAGGTCTGCTTCTATCAATCTCATTTTGGCTGTAGTTGCACATCTTGATTTGGAACTTTACCAAATAGATGTTAAGATTGCATTTCTCTATGGAAAACTAGATGAAAAAATCTAATATGATGCAAACCCATGGGTTCATAGTTGAAGGTTAGGAATGCAAGGTTTGTAGACTTTGATGATCTATCTATGGATTAAAACAATCATCTAAACAATGGTACTTTCGATTCCATTGAGCCATCACTACTGATGGGTTTACAATGATTGAAGAAGATCATTTTGTGCATGTCAAGAGATCCAATAAAAGTTATATTGTCCTCTCATTGTATGTGGACAATATTCTTCTAGCCAGTAATGACAAAGAGATGGTTATTGCCACAAAAAGGTGGTTGTCCTCAAACTTCAAAATGAAGGACATGGGTTAAGCAGATTTTGTGCTTGGTGTAAAGATCCTAAGGGATTGTTCAAGGAGATTTCTTGGTATGTCACAATAAACTTACTTGAAGAAACTTCTTGAGTGATTCAAAATGCACAATTGTAAATCCATTGATACACCCATTGCTAAAGGTGAAAATCTAAGCCTTAATCAATGCTCGAAACTCTCATGGACAAAGAGAAAATGAGTAGTGTGCCATATGCTAGTGTAGTTGGGAGCTTAATGTATGTAATGATGTGTACTTGACTTGACATATGCTTTGCAGTAGGACTAGTGAGTCGTTACCAATCAAATCTTGGAATTGTATGCTGGAAAGTAGTTAAGAGGATTCTCTGCTATTTCACTATGTGCCTTGTTACCAAGGATCTGATTTGCAGGTAGTGGGTTATAATGATGTTGATTGGGGTAGTGACCTAGATGAACACAAATCAACATTTGGGTATACTTTCTTGTTGAATCATGGTGCCATATCTTGGAGCAGCAAGAAGCAAATTTGTGTAGCCTTGTTCACAATGGAGGTAGAGTTTGTTGCATGTTCAATGGTAACACAGGAAGCCATTTGGTTGAGGAGGTTTCTCGAAGCACTTGGAATTGTTGTAGATGCATCAAGACTAGTGATAGTCCATTGTGATAGCATGGTAGCACTTGCATATTCAAAGGATCCCAAGTACCATGGCAAGACAAAGCACATTGATCTAAAATACAATTTTGTCTTAGAAGTAGCAGCGAAAGGAGAAGTGATCTTGCAACACATTTTTACAAGTCAAATGATATTAGATCCTCTAATGAAGCCCATTCCTAGAGATGTATTCATGGCTTATGCTAAAGCCTTGGGGCTATGTAGAATTTGATTGCATGTATGAGTGATCACTTCTTATATCATGTATTGAGGATTGTTTTTATTTATGCACATATTTTTTCTTTCATATGTGGCATAAGTTTTTTGCATGTATATAAATCCCACCAATATGTCATTAGGCTTGATTGGTTCACTTACATGAACAATCACCCTTTGGCACTTATAGGTTAGTGAGCAAAGGATGAGACATCCAAAGCGTCATCTTGGGATAGAAACCAAGATGAAGTCTCTACAAGTAGATTGAGTATGAATGATCCCATGATTTAGATTGGCTTGAAAGATAAAGTTGGATGTGAGTTCTTTTTTTTCTTTCATAGTGAGTTAAAGAACTCGAGTTATTTGCCTGAGAAGTAAATGAACCAAGGTTTGTACGGTATTGAAGAAAGACATACACTTGCTTGTAGTAGATACTCTCTAATGTAGCATGTATTTAGTGGTACATGTGCTATTCAACCAAGTGTAAGGAGGTGAGTGAATGGATCTCTGCTTCCTCACTATGTGAGTCCTTGTGGATANTATCGCGTACGCGATATTGCAGCACAGTGCATGTCGCGTCTCATCAATATTTGTTCTACATAAATTCCCTTTATGAAACCTTTAACTATCTCATTAAGCGAAAGGTTGATGATCGCTACTTTGGAATGTTACAACCATGAATGATGCAACCTCATAGGACATCATCAAAAAAGTAGTTGATCTAGAGCTTAATGAAATTAGGGTAAACAAAAGACATATTGATTATATCTATGCACTTTATTTATAGTTGACAGGTTATATTACCTTTGAGTGGTGATATGATCATAAATATTTTTGCAGCGCACGTTATAAATAAGAAGTCAAGTATAGCTTTTGGATGGACTAAAGATACTTGGACTGATGCACTTTCGATATGTCTAGGGCATCTACGAGCTACTTTGTGGTTGATGTCTCTACATTGGCTTTAATTGGCTACTAATGTAGAGCTCCCAAACATTAGGAGAGAACTTGATGGGTTGCACCATGAATTTGCCTATGTAAAAAGTATAAGTTGCTAGATAAACACAGTTGGAGCCTTTGTGACATACCCTACCATGGGTGAGTGGGAGATTGTTAGAGTCATGTCTGTTATTGCACATCTACATTTGGTGCTCATGATTGGGCATGTCATAACCAACGGGAGTGGCCACTATTGCTGGCAGGAGTGGCTGCAGTTACTATCAATAGTGGCTGCCAGCAATGACCACTCCACCACTGGCACTCCACCCACCACCAAGACTCCATAAGAAAAGATGCTATTGCTTTTTGTGGCTACTGCAAGTCGCTGGAATTTCTATGGTGGAGATGAATGTCAACTCTTTGTAGTTCACATTTGAGCTTTGCCTACGCTATAGATCAGAGCTATCACCATTATTGTCGTTGCCCAACGACAATAATGGTGATGGATCTGATCTATAGCATAGGTGAAGAAATGGTGACAGATCTGATCTATAGTGTAGGTGAAGAAAGCAACGATGGCAATGACAATAATGGTGACCGATCTGATCTATAACGCAGGTGAAGCTCGGATGTAACGTGCTGGAGTGGGGTGGTAAAGTAGTAAAGGGAAGACATTTCAATTATATCTATGCACTTTATTTATAATCGATAGGTTATATTACCTTTGAGTGGTGATATGATCATGAATATTTTTGCATAGAGTGTTATAAATGAGAAGTCAAGTCTAGCTCTTGGATGGATTAAAGATACTTGGAATGATGTGCTTTTGATATGTTTGAGGCATCAATGAGCTACTCTATGGCTTTAATTGGTTACTAATGTAGAGCTCCCAAACATGAGGAGAGAACGGGATGGGTCGCATCCTGAATTTGCCTATGTAAAAAGAATAAGTTGCTAGATAAAAGCTGTTGGAGCATTTGTGACATACCCTCCCATGGGTGAGTGGGAGATTGTTAGAGTCATGTGTGTTACTGCACATCCACATTTGGCGCTCATGATTGGGCATGTCGTAACCAACAGGAGTGGCCACCATTGCTGGTAGGAGTGGCTATCGACAATGACCACTCCATCACTTACCCCACTCCACCACTGGCACTCCACCCACCACCAAGACTCCATAAGAAAAGAGACTATTGCTTTTTGTGGCTACTGCAAGTTGCTGGAATTTCTATGGTTGAGATGAATGTCAACTCTTTGTAGTTCACATCTGAGCTTCACTTGCGCTATAGATTAGACTTGTTGCCATTGTTGCCATTGCCATTGTTGCTGATGTTGAGCAGCAATGATGGCAACGAAAACAGTGGTGACAGATTTGATCTATAATGTAGATGAAACTTAGACGTAAAGTGGTGGAATGGGGTGGTAAAGTGTCAAAGGGAAGACATTTCGATTATATATCTATGCACTTTGTTTATAGTCGATAGGTTATATTACATTTGGGTGGTGATATGATCATGAATATTTTTGCATTGCGAGTTATAAATGAGAAGTCAAGTATAGCTCTTGGATGGATTAAAGATACTTGGACTGATGTGCTTTCGATATGTTTGGGGCATCAATGAGCTACTCTATGGGTGATGTCTCTACATTGGCTTTAATTGGTTACTAACGTAGAGCTCCCAAACATGAGGAGAGAATTTGATGGGTCATGCCCTGAATTTGCCTATGTAAAAAGAATAAGTTGCTAGATAAATGCGGTTGAAGTCTTTGTGACATACCCTACCATGGGTGAGTGGGAGATTGTTAGAGTCATTTGTGTTACTGCACATTCACATTTGGCACCCATGATTGGGCATGTCGTAACCAACGGCAGTGGCCACTGTTGCTGGCAGGAGTGGCTGCAGTTACTGGCAGGGGTGGCTACCAACAATGACCAATCCACCACTCACCCCACTCCACCACTAGCAGTCCACCCACCACCAAGACTCCATAAGAAAAGAGGCTATTGCTTTTTGTGGCTACTGCAAGTTGCTGGAATTTCTATGGTGGAAATGAATATCAACTCTTTGTAGTTCACATCTAAGCTTCACCTGCGCTATAGATCAGACCTGTCACCATTATTGCCACTACCATTGTACAACAATGGCAGTGGCAATAATACAATGACAGTGGCAATAATGGTGACAGGTCTGATCTATAGCACAGGTGAAGCTCAGACTTTAAAGTGGTGGAGTGGGCTGGCATCAATCAACCCTTTGGCATTGTAGAGATGTGTCCAAAATCATCTACATCAACTAATACATTAAAAACAATACTATGCAAGGGCTTGTGTTAGAAGATAAAAGGATTCTATTTATTAGTTTCATTTGATTCTCTCAGTTAGTTTATGCTTGCTGGTTTGTATTAGAAGATAAAAGGATTAATGTGCATAGGGTTAGGTACTGGTATTCATCTTTGAATGAGTTGATAGTGTATTATCCTGGCTTTAGTGTCAGATGCTTACGACTGTCATACTTATCCTCATCTGTCATAAAATTCTTTGTTTATTTCAAATATGGGTAATGCATATTTTGCTAGGATAGTAATTATTGTACTGATTCATTTGTACATAGGAGAATGTTCATGGATATTTCGAGTAAATATTGTTGACATTTTGAAATGGCTTGAATAATGGAAATTTGGTTGTCTTGAATTTTCAACTTGTTGAATGTTCTTCAATGGTTTTCATTTCCTAGTTAGAGATCATCTATTTGAGTGCAGCATCATTGCATGTAAAGTTATTAATACTCTAAAAATAAAGGAAATGGATGCATTGAATAACGTCTTTCTCAATCGCATTCATAAATGATACTCTATATTTAATTCTATTAAATATTATCAACATGTGGGATAGTCATAGCTGGAGCAGTGTTTGTATTTATTTTTTTCAATTATTCTCTATCTTTATTGTTATTGGAACATTTTTGTCTGTTATTTGGCCAGATGTTTGTTGGTGTTGCAGCTTCCCGTGTAAAGAATCTTTTTGAACGGGCAAGGAGTGTGTCTCCATCTATTATTTTCATAGATGAAATAGATGCCATTGGTGCCAAACGGGGAGGTGTAGATGTTGGAGGGGTATGTATATTTTTGCTAAGTAAGGATTTTGTTTTACAGTGTAAAATTGTAAAATTGTACTCTTGATTGTTTTTTTGAACTGAAGGCCCAAGCGATATGTTGGACCTGTAGAGTTTCAGCTACTATCTTCTATGTCAATTATGCCTAACCTGTTAAATAGGGCTTGTGACTTGCATCCTACAAGTCCCTTGTTCAATTCCAGCAGATTATCCTGGGATATATAGGCATTACATCATTGAAGTCAGTGTGTGGAGACCAATTTGTTGAGTTTCTAGTTTTTCAATTTTATCAGAAATTTAGAAAATGAGATATATTTTATATCGAAGAATAGACATTTAGTTGTTAATTAGCTGAATCAGTTGCAAATAAGAATGTTAAATCTTATTTGCTACTCCTTTCTAGGTTTATTTTCTTTCCGTGCATTCTCTTCTTGATGTTCAATGGTTTATTAACCTTGTTTCTGTCTGTTCAGGGAGGTATGGAAAGAGAATTGGCGTTACTTCAGATGCTTGTAGAATTGGATGGCTACAGGACCACAAATGAGAGGGTTAGCTTATGTCATTTCATCACTATTGTTTATGTTTTTTAGGTTATATGTATCTAACAGAATCTTCAACATAGCAGGTTCTTGTGATAGGTGCAACAAACAGATTGGACATACTAGATCCTGCCCTTTTGCGGAAAGGCCGATTTGATAAGATTTTGAAGCTTGGTTTGCCATCTGAAGAAGGAAGGCTTGAAATATTACGTGTTAGTTTGTCCAAAATGTTTTTCTTTTTCAAAATTATTATTAATATTTTGTTTGATTTAATTTGTCTATAATGAAGGTGAAAAATTCAATATTATTTCTAGTTTAATGGCACACTTACAGGTCCACGCTAGAAATAAAGCTTTTAGATCACAAGAAGAAAAGGAGGCATTGCTGAAGGAGGTTGCTAAAGATTCAGAAGACTACAGTGGAGCAGAGCTTGAAAATATTTTGTAATTTGCCAAATATAGTTACATGCTTTTCATTTGGTTTCTTTGAACATAAATATATCTATAATCAATGTGTTCTTTCTTGTTTCTTTTGGCCAATTACAGGAATGAAGCTGCAATCTTATGTCAGCGGAACGATAAAGCATATATTGAAAGAGAAGACCTAATGGAGTCTATGAAGAGGGTTTGTATGAGTGGTTCATCAATATTCAAATTTGATCATTATTTTAGCTTAAGTTCTTTAATGTTCTTCATCACATTTTCTGTAATTAAAGCTTTTCATGGTATTGTAATACAGCAAGAAGGGGCATTCGCTACAGGTCTTGAGGAATATAGAGAAATTCCTTTGGAGTTGAAAATAAGATTAGCGTATAGGGAGGCTGCAATTGCTGTCCTTGAATGCTATTATCCGATCCCGTACCGTCCCTTTTTAAAGGTGTTTGTTATTATGCTTTTTTTTAAAAATATTATTTTCCACAGAGTTGTATTAATAATGCTATTTTTTGTTTGTGCTCTAGTCAGCTAGAGCATTATTCTGTTTTATACACTGAAATTTGTTTGTTAATCAATCAGACAGATATTCTTTCGGTAGGCAAAAAGCCCAACATGGAGTATGACAAAATAAGGCACAATTATTTTGCAAGGAAATCTGATTATGTCAACTTAATAATTCGTGCCTGTGCTTGTAAGGGTTTTGGATGATTTCAGCACTTTTTTTGTTTAATTGTTTATTTGATTTTTTCCTTTCTGCAAACGTTGCTATTAGGATATCGGAACTGTGCCAATGTGTGCTTAATGATGTTTCCATATTGTTCTGGAGAAGTCATAGAATTGCCAAGGGTTCGTCTCATGCTGGTTCTAATATACGGGCTCTTGAAATAAATAGGTTAAACGTATCTCTGAGTCATGAAGAAATTCCCAACTCACATGTTGCATGTGGCACCTCATGCTCTTGAGCACCAGAATAAAAAAGAATATGCAAACTAACATTATTACACAAACATTATGGCTCAAGCATTATTTTTCTTTGTTAAACCGTCATTTTCATATTCTAGACATTAGTCATTCATAAGCATCTTAGTATCGTTAACTACTAAAATTTTCACAACTTTGGCCTGAGCGGGTGAAATATCTCATATGACAGAAATGGTTGAATCACCCCACACAAGCTTTGATAGCCCAATCCATTCATATTTAACAGAAGCGAACGCTGCAGATATGAGGTGGATTCACCTTATCCATAAAAATAGACTATCCATTCACAATAACATTCATTTCTTGGATTCTACTGATGATTGTCATACTTGGGCAGTTACTGAATGGGTTGGTTTTGATTGGTTACTACCATTTCTGTAGTCATATTTACAACCAGCAAAGCACTCTTATAGTGTGGATTTGAAGGTTTGTAAAACTCATCGTGACATGACTTGTACCAAAATGATTTATGCATTGAGCTTCAACTGGGCATCTAGGCAGGTTGTGACCAGGGTAGAGGATACTTCTAAAACTTTATAAATATACCATTGTTTATTATTAAGTTTAATAGTATGGGTATAGGGGCCATCATTTGGAAAGATGGTAAGGTGTAACAACGTTGCCCCAACATTGTGTGACACCCCAAGGAATTCCCTTAGATCCAGTTGAATTGGGGCAGAAGAATTAGGGACTATGCATCCAAGCAAGCAATGCATTCACTTCAATATTTAGAAGGGAACATGCAACACATTGAATCCTCATAAGTTGTATATACATCTCTAGGAGAACATCTATGGCTCTAAATGAGGACAAGCAAGCAAGGAAGCAAATAAACCTGTAGTCATCATTGGTGGGGAACAATGACGTATCTATAGGGGGTTGCTCACCTCTAGACTTCTCATGATCTGGTACAAGGTTTGTTGTAGAGCCACACTTGCACTATCCAATTGAGGCTATCCTACATATTAGCAATTGCTGCAGAATTAGACCCCATGTAGTTCTATTAATGGAGGGATGATGAGAGGGACAAAGAAGGGGAACAAGGTGGAGCTTTGTTATTTTTTGGAATTGCCAAGTTGAGATGGGTTTTCTAACACTTGAGTACCATTGAAGGACAACTCAAAGTTTTATATGGTCCCCGAACCATGGGAAGGATCTAGAGGAACTATTGACCTTGAGACCTTTTTGACAAATCTCCCTTGCATGAAAAAATTAATGTCCTTGGAGTGGATCATAGGATAAGCTTCAAGAATATACTTTTGTTGTACTGGTTTGAACTTTGTTAAATCTAGGGAGTAACCCATCTCAAATGGTTCTAGCCTCAAAGAAAGGTATTAACCCTAAAGGCCTGTTACATCCCTCCAACCAATGCCTCACATGAAACACAAAGAACATTTGGTGGAACCAAGAAACTGTTCCTATGTCATGACAAGAGGGATAAGGCCAACCCAAGGGACAAATATCAATAAGGTGTTTCATAGGCCCATTCCTTTATTAGGTCTAAGAGACTTGTCCTCCTACATAGTCCCATACCTATGAACATGCTCCTCTTTGACAAGTCCAGCTGAGGCCCTCTGAAGGGCTTCTTAGTGTCCATCGATGAATTGATTTTTTTTTTTGTAATCGATTTGAAGGCTTGTGAGGATTTATTTTCAGCACTGGTGATAAACTTGCAAAACCTCATCTCAAAGAGAGCATGCTCTATGGGAGCAATGTCTCAACAAGCAAACCTAAAATTTGTTAGAAGCCTAGGTTCTACATCTGGCCTTGAGACCAAGGAGTCTTGCTAGTCTAACCAATGAAGTGCTAGATAACCATGTCAATGCCAAATCCACTATTTTGAGATCATAAGCCTATGTCGGTGGGAAGGAAGTAGTACAAAGTCCTCCTCCCAAACAAGGTCCATAGGTAGATTAATTGTTTTGACCATGCAGTCATAGGACTAACCAGTTTCACCAGCCCTGCTGCCATTGTGGGACAACACATTCGTGTCTATCTCAATGGAGAAGGCCAAATTTGCTTGTAAAACTTCTCCAGAATGCAACCAAGACATCTTATACATTCACTGCCATCTAAAAATATCAAGTATGTTCAACATATAGTTTAACTACTCAAATGTTATAGTGGATTGAGGACAGCTAGGGGATTGGCCCTAGGACAATCCTCATCAACCAAGGCAATTATACACAACAAAAGAGCAACAATATGAAATCTGTTGATGATATTTGATCACCTTGTCATAGGAAATGAGACTAGCACTGCTCTTTGCCGAGTAATTTAGAATATAAGGAAGCTCCCCACAAGTTTTCATACGACAGATCTCTGCCACAGAATTTAGGGGACATCTGAGTCTCTAAGATTTAAAAGCCTTGCCATGCCAGGAACAATTAAACAACAAAATTGTCCACCAGGAAACTATATTACTGACAAATTGAGGGGAGGGTTTGAGAGATCCGCATTTTGATGTTTCTTCCCAAAGTGAGTCCACCATCCAAGCTATATCATATCTGTCATCCAAGCCACCAAGCTAACATGGCCACATTGCATAACAACTCTACATTATGGAAAGACATGGATTTAGAGGTCTTACCCATCATTCTATCGAACTTAAAGGACCAAAAACGATGTACCAATGTGTCTGCCTTTGGAGCTATCATGAAGAAAATCTAGATTACACCAAAATCAAGCCTTGCTTAATTTTTATGATACACTGCATAAACCTCCAAATCATCTGAGATAGACAAGCCATAAACTCTGTTTATTCTGTTTTATAGAATGAGACATAAATTGCAAAGATTATCTATCAGCAAACAACCACTGTGAGGACTAGTCCTTAATGGATTTCGGTAAAACATTGAAAGAAAAATAACTAGGCTCAATATGCTAGCCACTGACTTCTGTTATAGGTCTTCAAAAGGTCTGATATAGGAGAGGACCCTCGGAGGAACTTAGAGGACCATTTGGTAAAGGCCATCAGAAGTGATTAAACGAATAGAGATTTCAATGGATTGCACATTGCATAAGAATTTGCAGGGACACTGTAACTACTTTATCAACTGCTTTTGTAAGGGATTTATGTATTTAAAATTTGTTATTGCACCCTGTCTCTAATAGGAGTTCCAAGAGTTTTTGTCACTCCAATTTGAGGTTCAAATTAAGCACAACTATTTGTTGCATTCAGAACCTCAATAGGAAATTTCTGTACAAAATGGATCGATCAAAATCTATCAACAACTGAGGGATCTGTATATGAGGAGAGTAGGCCATGCCATCAGGCCAAAGAGACAGCTGCGAAAATAATTGAATGTCAATTCTGTCTAAGCACACCAGATGAGAAAAACTGCACTGAGAAATTCCACACCTCCAAGAGAGGAATCTCAAACAAATTGAGTCATGAGGACCCTTGCTTAGGGAAGGATTTGCTTTCCACATGGAGAAGATCAAGAGTGGTCACCAAGAGAAGCCAACAATCAGGAGGACTTAAATAAAATTTGTGCAGGGGTGGAACATAGTCCCATGGCCTGCAACACTACCCCAAGTTCACATCTATCCAATGAAGAAAGAGCCCAAGTAGCAAGACTCAAGGCTTGCGTTTGCACCAAGGTTAGCCAAGTAACCATCATTCAAGAACCTGCCACAATTTCTATCTTTGCACTCTGCTGCTTGGAATATCGGACATGAGAACACACCTGCTGTTATTGTTATTCCGACGTAAGAACAAATTGAAACTCTGCCAAGATCGACTATTGCTCAAATCTGGTACAGATAAATCCAAAAACATGGGACCCTCAAAGGAGAGTCTGAGATCAAACTAACAACACCAGGACATGCAACTATCACCTAGGAAGCATACCACCGACACACCATAGCCTCCAAAAATATAATTCTGACAACTTGATAGAACAACCAAAAGAGCTCTTAGAGGTCTCATTTTACTGTGTGGAGACCGACTACAGTGCATCAAGGAGTGCTGTCTATAAGAGAGTCAAGTTGGATGGGGAAAACTGTTCATAGGATTTGGCATCATCACAAGGTTTAGTGAAGGCATACAACATGGAAAAACACAATAACCAACAATGGGGGACTGTTTCTCCTTCATACATGAACTGCTGATAACAATATTATTACATCAATATGGTAGAACATAGATGGACAAGGGCAATTACATCAATATGGTAGAACATAGATGGACAAGGGCAATGTTTGGTAGATATAGCTTGTGACAATAGGGAAAACTACCTCTGCTTAATAGGTTTGAGGACAGACTACCCAAACCCATCCTAAGGCTAAGGTTTTAGGCTATTAGGAGCAGGACAAAAGCCACACAATTTTGATTGGAGAACCCATCTTTGAGCATACTCTGCCAACTGTAACACTAATACCATTGAAATCTGCCATTGGAACCAGCGGAGCAGAACATGGACACAATGAAACAAATGATGTTAGAAGATCCATCACTTGCCACGGTGGGACCTCAAGGCATTGGCCACTCCATGGCCAGTAGTATTCGGCAAGGCCAAGGATATTGTTCCATGTCTTCTGCTCACCCAAAAATCTAAAAGGATTCAGAATTGGGCACAATCCTCTATAAGTGCTCACCCAAAGCATGGAGAGGCAAACTAATCATGATGCATCAAGCTGTTCTGTTGCAGCATTGGTGCTGACAAATCCACATCCCAATGTCATGGATTTGAGACTAGGTAATCAATTCATTGTGGTCTCAAGAGCACTTATCTTTTCTCAAGACATAGTGCTCATAGAAACAATCAAGGTCTCTAGTGTCTCAACATTTTTGAACCTGTGCTACCTGTAAGGTTGAAACAACAACTTGGAAACAAAAGAGTTAGCAGAGGTTACATGCAGCACACAAGTCATACAATGTATCCAACAAGCATAATCAAAAGCTAGAGATATATAGCAAGTTGTAAATGCTACGAAAAGCAAGACCTTAACCACAAGCATACAGAGATTAGCCATACAAGAGCACACAGGCAAATAGAATACAGCCATGTAAACAAGCAACCAACACACTAGTGAAGATGAATTGGAACACTCTCAAAATTCCAATACCTACTTGCTACTGCAACCCACCTTGTTACTTGCAGTTGACTTGACGTGACTCTTGGGTGTTGGCTGTCCAGACCGTGATCCACAGTCATTGTTTAATTGTTTTGATTGCATCCTGTAGTTTATGTATTTTTCTTCAGACGTAGTGGTGAATTTGTACAAGTGGTGACCGCAACTCATCGTTTTACTAGAAAAATTAAGCTTTTTTTTTAAAGGCTAAGTAAAAGCTGACTACAACTTGCGGTTGCCTTGCAGTACCTACTGCAATTGCCATTGTGACCTATGCTAACCACCATGACATGCATTGTGACTCGATGTCAACTCATAGTAAGTGTCAAAAATTGATTGTGACTAAGCCTACACTCATGATTGTATTTTAAAGCTGGCATTGACCTTAGACTGGCTTTGCAAGATTCTTCAGATGGACCTTGATACTGCTGCACCACTTTGACAATGCGATTTAATGGGGCGTTGTTTTGTAAGTTCATGTTTGAAGGCTTGACCTTCCTAATGTCATTTATTTTTTTGAGCATGTTCCTTGTTGGTTGCTTTGGGAAGGCCACTGAAATGTGTTGTTTTTATGCATACCTTGCATGTGATCAGGTAATTTTCAAAAATGACATACAATGCAGTCCTTGCAACTTAATTTGTGACACTAGCTTAGTGTCAAGCAGCATTCAAACACATATCCAAGAAACCATGCAAGACTTTCTTTTGGTCATTTTCTCATCTACCATAATCAACTCACTATAGCAACTAGAAATACTCAATGTATCGTCCAACTAGAATCCTATTGATAGTCTTGGTAGCATGACCCAAATTGCAAGCCATTGTTTAGTTTTTGGCAATCCAGCTTTTCCCCACTAAGTCAAAAAAAATCCTAGCTTATATTTTTCAATCTACATGAGCATGTTTTGAACCCTCCATGTTTTCCATGGCATTCACAATGTGCATGTTAGGAAGATGAAGGAGAAAGACCAATGATAGTGAAGATGTTGATTATTGTTCTAGTCTGTTGACCTATCACTTGCTTCTTATTCTGTTTAGATTGAAATACTTCTTTTATCTTCTAATCTTGGTAGACACACCTGGCTCAAGTTTAGTGAATCTGAGGTTTGAAGTAAATGATTTGAATTAAAGTAGGATGGCAAATGCCTTAAAGCATGTGTTCTAGCTGTCTCTAAGCAATCATTTGAATTCAATCCAACCCTGCATTTTCGTTATTATGTATTATTGCTCTTTATTATTCTCAACTATGGAAATTCCTAGAGAATACATAACAAGAAAAGGGTCCTAAGAAGTCCTAAATTGTAACGAACCACTTCTCCTTGAGATTTTGAGTTAACGATTGTAATAGTCTTTCTGTGTGTTTGTGTGCATGTTTTGTTGACAAGTTTTGTGTGTGCTTTGTTTGGACTCTGGTGGAAATGGCTAATTGTTGGAATAGTAATAAATTTGTTGATTGGATTTTTATATGTACTATGATTAAATGTTTAAATACTTTATGCATAAGAAATATGATTTAAAATACATGCTTGGAATGTTTTAAAATAATAATAATAATAAATATATGGGAAAACAAAATATTTTCTGTTCTATTTCAACAAAGATGCTGAGAAACAAAAGCAAAACAGAGCACAATACTCTAAGGTGTGCCTCAAGAGCTAAAACAGGTATGTTGAGATGCAAAAGAATGCTCATATTGAGGAACTTGACCTATGAATCAAGTTGGAGGAACTTGACCCATGAATCAGGGATATTGTGTGCAAATACAGTAGCTTTAGACTTTATTTTATCTAAATGTGATGCATTGCTCTTTTTAGTTTAAAATAGTAGAGTATAAGTACCCTCTCCATGGCTGTAGAAAGGTCATGTGATGACTTTTTAAGGCTTGTAAAATGATGTGAAAATTCACATTGCTAATAACCTGAAAAAGAAGCTGCCTTATTTGATTATGTATCTTGACCTACCCTTATCATGAATCTATTTTGAAAACCTTTTTGCTTGCATCTTATGACAATTCTGACTGATAAAGAGATACATATAATGTTGGAATGTTTTGTAATTATCAAGAGGAATTGAACCTAAGATCTAGCAAAATCTGAATTCTGAAATATCAAAAATTGTTGATTTAGGAATTGAACCTACAAACTGTGAATATACATATTTTATTGATTTATTTATAGTGACCATGAAGAAAATTGAACTCATGGCTCATTGCTGAAAAAAAAGAAAAAAAAGAAAGAGAGAGAGAGAGACAACTTTAAAAAGAAAGAAGAGAAAACAAACAGTTCCCAAGAAGTCAGTTATAAGAAACCACTTGTTATCTCTTACTTCACCTACAAATAGGGAGAGGAGGAGAGGAAAGAAAACACACAAGGCAAAAGCAGCTAAGTAGAACAAAAAAAAAAGGAAGAAAAAAGGGGATACAACATCAGGGAGTGTGGTTGGGAAGGGAGAGAAGATTGGCGCTGCTACAAGAGATAGCAAGGATAAAGAAAACAAATGCTGCATAGCAATCCAATATTCTGATAATTCCTCCTAGTAAGCAAGATATCTAAGCAAGGAGGTAAAATGATCTATCTTTGTTATGTTTGATAATGGCTAGCAAGGGTTGACTTTCTCAAATTTCTCTCTTTTTGCATGCCTAACCACTTTCACAATGCTTGTATGAAATTGTCAAGATTGTTGTTGTAAGGTTAGATAGTTGAAACCTTTATTGCTTTTTTTGGATCTCTCCACCCATCCTTTGCATTCTCATACCTAAATGACTTGGATGAGAGTTGTTTCTGTAATGATTTGTAAATACCCATAATGATTTGGGGCATTTTTGGCAAAAGATTGCCAACAGGGGCCAAGGATCCCTGATATGAGGATTGGTATTGCTGGCAGAAAGTGAGAGTATACTTGGGCCCATGGGTAATTGTGAATGTTTTAAAATTGTTGAATTCTTTGGTNAAGAGTTAAATTCAGATGATCTTGTTTTGTGTGTTGTTGGAAATTATAAAATATTATTATGTGATTGAACAAATTTGAGATTATTAATTTATCTGCTTCTGTGGTCATGTTTTTGATTTACAAATATGTAAATGATGCTAATTAGATATTTCTTTTTAGGTTGAATAAAAAAAATTTGATTTTTTTTAATCTGATGAATCTTGCATAGATATTTTATTATGGCTATTTCTTTTTAAAATTATCTTTTAATTCCTAAAATTAATATTGATTGATCTGTTTCAGAGATAGTTCTAGGTGTTGTTGATTTCGTTTTAATTTTATAGGTTAATGTTAGTTTGATTGTTGTAGAAAGAAAGCTACCTATACATTTTCTTCTTTTCAACTAGCTTTCTTTCTAGGGGGCTTTGGGTGTTAGCTCTTGCTCCCTATGAATGGGTATTACATAAATGTTCTACATTGATTTGTCATCTCTACATTGCAAAAAATATACATTGGATGTAATTTACAAGCAACGGTGGAAAACATTAAGTTGTATAAACAATGTAATGAAATCCTTAAAATAGCCTTGAACATACAAGAGAAATGCATTTAACATTTATTAGTGGAAGAACATTAACAGAAGAAGTAGATAGAATATGTGTTTGTCCAAGATGGTCTATAGTGATGCTTTCAAGTTTTTTCATTATATAGAGCCTGAATAAGATGCAGATATTTTAAATATTTTTAATATGCTTCATCATCTACGCAGAAATAACATGGATATGGCATTTGAATACAACTGATAATATTGTAGGTATATATGTGAAAAAAAAATTAGCATCTTTGTTTCGGAGATAAGGAGCATTTACGCTTTCATGATTGCATGCAGATGTACTGAGGGTCAAGCTGGAAGTGAATACCGTGTTAATTTCTTTTGGGCTTTATATGGTCATAGCATTTATGTGTGTGTAAAACTGTTCAATGGATTGCAGCACTACACCTGCAGCTCTGATCAGCTTGTTTTTTTGGTAACGAAACAGCACGAGCGATTGAAGAGGAAATGTTTGGAAAGGAAAATTTATCAGTAGTTTCAGGCCTTCCGTTGGCAGAAGCTGGCTTGTATGCTGAATATCTTATTGCAAGGACCGGAATGACAGCACTTGGACAAGTCTATTATAAAAAGGAGTCCGATGTCATGTTGCATGTTAGTATTGAACACTTCTTTCAATTTTGCTTCTATTTATTTGATGCTATTTCATCTTTTCTAATTATAGTATAGCACATCTTGTCCTTTCTGTCAGTAGTGGCATGCTCACAAATGTATCTTGATTTCCAGATTGGCCCAAAATTACAAGCCTTGAGGGATGAGTATGTTAGATATGCTGTGGAAAAGTGTACATCTATTCTGAGGGAATGTCGTTCAGCAGTACAGACAATTGCAGGTAAAACAAAAATTAAAGAGCACATATATATTGTTGTTAATCCAAACATAGGACCTGGTTCATCCAAACAAAACCATGCATGCTATTATGATTTTCTTCAACTGTCAATATATTAATATCTAGAATCGTTTTCTGTTTAGTGACGGGCAACATGGCTGTATTTTGTGATTTAATTTGATGTGATTAATATTGTTTTCTTATAGACATTTTACTAGAAAAGAATGAAATCTCTGCTGGAGAAATTTGGGACGTATTTAATAATGCTTCAAGAACTCCTCAGGTGCGTTTGATTGGGCCATACAGTAGTTAGATTTATTATCATGTATCAATGTCTATGTATCCAAGTTGAATTGCTTCTTTGTCATATTGTTTGCTTTATTTAAAATGTGTATAATGATTTGCTTATCTGCTACCATATTTGGGTTGAAATAGTATGTTACAACCGGTAGAAATCTGCAAGCAAGTATTGTAGAAATTTTTTATCATTTGGTTAACTCGATGATTAAAAAGTTGAGAAAAAGATTTTTCTTTATTTTTCTTTTTTCTTTTTGGGAAACTAGAACAAAAAGGTCTTAATGCATTTATAAATGAAAAGTTGGAAGCTCAAAGATCCCAGGAACATGAAAAAGATGATACTCTCTCAATCATTCCCAAAGACACAGGCTCATCTCATAATATGTTGACAACAAAATACACCAATATTTCAGTAGATCTTGAATACAAAGGATTGTCAGCCATCAATGGAGACTGAGAAATAAGAGCAAGAAATTGTTAACTGGAATTAGTATGGATCTCTCTGCTAATTTAGCCAATAAACAAAATATATAACTAAATAAAGTTAAAGATTGTATATCTTAATAAAATACAATAAATTTTAAGATTGACCAACTTGTACACGGATGCACAGACACCTATATAAGTATAACTCCTTCCAGCCATCTCATTCCTCACCATTGTAGATGAATTTAAAGAAGATTTGAAACTAGTACAGATTCATACGGCAGGAAACATAAAATTTTATCTCTAAGAGAAGTCTTCATTTTGCTACCTCGACCATATCATATAAATTGACTTTTTGACTGATGGCTTTTGAAACTAGAACGGATTCATATGGCAGGAAACATAATATTTTATCTCTAAGAGAAGTCTTTATTTTGCTACCTGGGCTAAATCATATAAATTGACTTCTTTACTGATGGCTTTTCAAAATATCCTGACATAGACAAAAAGTTACAAGTGCGATATGTGTCTAATAATTCTAAGCCCAAAATAAAACAAATTTGTCTTTCTTAAATACTTTGTATATATATAAAATAGGAGATCCAGAATCCCAGCATTACCATTTTAAGATGTATTTAATATCAAATAAGTAAATTGCCTAGGCTATGTCTCGGGAAAAAAACAGTCCCATGATTGGGCATTTAGCTTATTTTGCTTGCACATACACAACTCTCTGTTTTCGAAATGGCAGACATAATAGCGATGTATATTGATCACTCTAGAAGCTGGGTTTGCTCAAGTAACTCAAAGAACAACAAATACTCATTGTAGGATTGATCCTTATATTTGACAAGGTAAGCAATTAAAACCCAAGCCTTTTGGCCCTTTGCTATGAACCAATACCACATTGACACCAAGACACAATGTCTTAGCTAGGGTTGCGATTGTGGTATGAAGACCAGAAACATAAAAGTTATCAGATGCTAAATTGTAAAATAAGGGCAATGGAAAAAATAAACTGTGCACACCAAATATTTAAAGAAGGGAGGCAAATAAAAATAAAAGATTATTTGTATTCAACCTAGGAAAGTTATAACTGATGGCATTTATTCCTGGATCAAGTCACTCATGGCATCACAGAACTGCCTAGGCCTAGACATTGATTATCAATGTCTTTTGTTAGCTACATAACCATGTTGAAGACAATTACAAGGAAAAGACTTTTGCAATATTTATTCTTCAAATACTTTTATTTGTTATGTTTTGCAAGTTTTGACAATACCGGAATTTGGGAACATGAAATGTGTTCTGGAACAAGTATGCGAATGTTGAGCCTTTCTGGGAATCACGTAGGAATATCGGGGAGCATGAGCTTGAACAAGTTTAACATAATCTTGCAATAATTAAAACATAATAGGAACTTTGAACTGTAGACTATATGTATAATTTAATTCAGGTATCATAAATAAGTGAAGCATTAGATTTAAAAAATTAAATACTGAAAAATAATGTGTTTTTGTGATTCAAACTACAAGCATTGATGATATTTGTATGGGAATTTTCTTGGGGCATTGGAACATCAGTTTTCCTCTGTGACTGTGAGATGTATTTGAACCTTCAACCAATTCCTGTACATGTCTGCTAATTCTCTTTCGCTTATAAAATGCATTTGATCCTGTATGTCTATGCATGACTAGATTCAGGTATGGTTTGTTTGTATTGTCAATTTTTTTGGTTGAATTTGTTTGTGCCAGCTGGGAGCTGGTAAAAAGGTAGAAGTTTAGGTTGGTGTTTGGTGGTCAGCCTGTCATAAAACGTATCGTCAAATCAGTCCCCTGCACTAACGGGTCATTTTTTCAAATTGATGCTTCCAAGTTAAACTGGTTTTGTGAACATGAGTTCCATTTTTTGAGGTTTCAGAAAGCTTCCTACCACTGTGGGAGTTGTCAGGGTTTAATTGTTTGAATTATTTCATTATTTTTCCTATACTGAAATTTTGAAAAATATGAGCTAACTTTACTGTTTCTACATTTTTATCCGTACAAAAGTATCGATTTAAAATTCATTGTTTAGATCTGACATTGCCTACCTGAATGGTAACAGTTAGCTAGACTTGAAGGCTACCAAAGTTGAAAACATCAATGTAATGAAAGAGATTATCTTGTATTCTCATTATTTATTTTTCCACAAGTCTTGATTATTATTCTATGGTTTTTTAGCCAAGGGTAAGGCCAATTGATGAATATGGAGCTCTTGTTAATGTTGGACGATGGGGCATTCATGGTATAACCTTACCTGGAAGAGCAACCTTTAGCCCTGGAAATGTAGGCTTTGCTACATATGGTGCTCCATGTCCACAACAGGTGTGCCATTTTTTCCTAATGTGCTTGTGTTTTATTCTAGTTTTGTTAGCATGTAAAGAAATTCTTATTTAAAATGCTATTTCATAGTTTAATAAATTTTTTTCTATCTGACCTTATTTTCGTTTCCTGTTTAATTTTGTCTTGCAGACACAGGTTATAAGTGATGAAACATGGAGGGTGATTGATGCAATGCAGGAAAGATCATTAAGAGAGTTCCGAGAAAACATTGGGCAGATAAAAGAGATATCAGAAGTCCTAACTAAAGAACATTTCTTGTAATTGGAGATAATGGAGGCCATCTGATACTGCGTGGAAGTGATAATTAGCGAAGAATGCTTAAAGAATAAAATTCTGTCTTTTTTCTGGTAAAATAATTGCCATGAAAAATAACCTACCGTAGTTGATCATTATTGCCTCTGATTTTGTTGCCCATGGAAACTATTGCATCAAGTCGTATCAGTGAACAAGATAATGTAGGAACTTCTGAGGTAAAAGTTGTACATTTATAGAGCCATCTTTTGTTATTTTGTTGAAAACTTAGAGCTCTCTTTTTCAACTTTGCTGAAGATAGATGGCACAAAAGTGTGACACAATTTTGATGATGTTGAGAGAACCATGAATTGTCTTTTTTTCATAGTGGTGGATGCCTGCTATGTTATCCAGTTAATTTGCCCACTGGTATAGCACTGATTTCAGCCTCGCATTGTAAAGTTTTTTATCAGTACTTTGTTAAAAATCATTAATCATCAGATTTCTGCTTATGATCTTACATGATTTTTAAGTGATTCTTTTTACTCTTTCTTGCATTATTATTTTCTTAAACATGGTCTGTAACTTATTCCTTTTAATGGAAGTTCAAGAGTGGCTGGAGGAAAACATACAGGAATAAAAAGTAGTACATTTCCCTAGAAAAAAAATACGTTTTACAGCTTTAGCAAAACGTTAAAGAATTCTACCCAAGAATTCAACCGACTTTTCTCTGAAAGAGATTGAAGTATTACACAAAATTCATATGATTAAAACCGACCATACCATAGCATATGAGGATGTTGATAGACGTTGACATTCTTTTAAATTTAAAAGTCAAATATAGGATACATATTATGAGTAGCCATGCCTACCAAAGAGCTTTGGTACGTTTGATTTGCTAGGATTCAAGTTCATAAATCTTTGATGAACACTACATTTTAAATCAATTATGTGCGACTCAACCGCTTAAGGCTTTTCCAACAAGGCAGATATTGTTCATGAGGGTTTTTAAACATACGTTGATGGGTAAAGAGATCATGTTAGGTAGTTGTCTTCTTTGGAGTTTTGGAAATGATAAGGTTCCCCATTTTAAACCTTCTATGACCAATCTCCTTCCCAAACCAACCGGAGAAATCTCTATGTAGTTCTCGTACTATGATAAAAAGTGACGTGCAGTTGGCGGCCAGCCAGCGATGATCAATTTCACTTTAACAAATTCACTCATACACACACTATCGGAGTTCCCCAATAGAGGGTGGGGGGATGGGCTAGGACTAGGTATCCCATTATAAAGTAATTGGAACGCAAGAATAAGAAACCTTGAATTGAAATCTTTGAATCGAAGAGAAATTGAAGAAGGGAAGAAAATCTTCTTTATTCTTTCTTACAAATTTTGATGAAACAACTTAATTGAAAACAAAAGAAACCTTAAGGATGAAGGTAATTTAGTAAATTTTCCTTATTGTACTTAATTGCAATGAATGGATACTATTGGTGACCGCTTGGGACTAGACTCATATTAAGGGTTTAGGTGCTTGCAACACCAAGACCTAGATATTTCTAAATAGACTTAGTGGTTATGAAACAAATTAAACGTGTTTGTTGTGAATGTTGAAATGGTTGGGTTGTGTATATAATTGTAATTGGTTATCATAAAAGAAATTTAGCTAACTTTGTTAAATATTGTGAGTAGTTGAAGGTTCATATTTTGTCAAATCACTTAGTCTATATAGTCTATAATATGTTACTTATAACAAATAAAATTTTACAAAAATGTTTGAGCACTGCCAATCTATTCTTAGTTTCCTCTAGAAAAAAAAATCCACAAGAAAACTAGAAATAGAGTGAGATTTAATGGGTTTTAAAAAGAGAAAAGAAAAGAAAGTAGATTTGTGTGGGATCTTAAACATTTAAGCAAGATAAATTGACATGAGAACAGAGTTCGCAATAAAGCTATTCCAATTCAATCTAACTACGAATTGTCCAAACCCTTTGAGCTTAACAAGCAATTTTGTAAAAGACAATGTTATTACATTACCAAAAATGTTACGTAAACAACAAAGTACAAGTTTCTATTTTGGCTAGTTAATAGTTGTCAAGGATTGCATTCAACAAAGCCTTTAGAAAAAATTGAGAATTTCAGAATTGAAATACCAAGGCATTACACACTCTAAAATAATGAAACTAATTCAGTCATCTCAAAATATCAAAGATTTTCTAAATTCTTTAAACTCAAACAAGCAATTTCTATAAAATATTACTATTAAAGTGCTTGATAAGCTTTTCAACAACATAAGCTCTTTTATTGCAAACCTTAATATGAGTCTAATATTGCGCAAAAATAGAGCTATAAAGGCAACCTATAAAAATCTCAAAATTAAATGCCAAGCACAATACTATCTAAACCATTAGCTAAGTAACTAAATAAAATGGAAAGAAATGAACTCACAAGATTAAAACAAAGTAGCTAAATTGATGTCTTTAGCAAGTCATGCTTTACAAGAAATCTTCAACATTCTTTTTAATCATTTTTCTTTATTTCTACCTTTGAAGGTTCTTTTATAGTGACCTAGGGTAGTTACAATAATCATGAGAAGTTAAGGATGTTACAAATATCTAGGGATATTAATTCATAACCACTTTAAGAAGTTATAACTTTCATAGGAAGTTATGATAATTAAAGAAATATATGCCATAGTTGACAAGTCTTCTTGATTGCCAATATCATGGAGATTACCGTAGGAAATTACATCTTCCATGAAAAGTGTAACGAACCACTTTGCCTTGAGTTTTTGCATTAACGATTATAATAATCTTTCTGTGTCAGGGTGCATGTTTTGTTGACAACTTGTGTGTGTGCTTTGTTTGGACTTTGGTGGAAATGGCTAATTGGAATAGTAATAAATTTGTTGACTAGGTTGTTATATGTATTATGATTAAATGTTTAAATACTTTATGCATAAGAAATATGTTTTAAAATACATGCCGGGAATATTTTAAAATAATAATAATAATAAATATATGGGAAAACAAAATATTTTCTGTTTTATTTCAACAGAGATGTTGAGAAACAAAAGAAAAATAGAAGACAATATTTTAAGGTGTGCCTCAAAAGTTAAAATAAGTATGTTGAGATGCAAAAGAATGCTTATACTGAGGAACTTGACCTATGAATCAAGTTGGAGGAACCTAACCCATGAATCAGGCATATTGTATGCAAATACCATAGCTTTGTATTTTATTTTTAAATGTGATGCATTGCTCTTTTTAGTTTAAAATAGTATAGTATAAGTACCCTTTCCATGGCTGTAAAAAGGTCACATGATGACCTTTCAAGGCTTATAAGACAATGGGAAAATTCACATCATTGATGACCTTAAAAAAAGATGTCTTATTTGATTATGTATCTTGAAGTGCCCTTATTATGAATCTATTTTGAAAACTCTTTCCTTGCATCTTATGACAATTTTGAATGATAAATAGATCGATATTATGTTGGAATGTTTTGTAATTATCAAGAGGAATTGAATATGAGATTTAGCAAAATCTGAATTCTAAAAGATAAAAAATTGTTGATTTAAGAATTGAACCTACAACCTGTGAATATACATATTTTATTAATTTTTTTATAGTGATCATGAAGAGAATTGAACTCATGACTCATTGTTGAAAAAGAGAGAGAGAGAGAGAGAACTTTAAAAAGAAAGAAAAAAAGTTCCCAAAAAAGTCAATTACAAGAAACCATCCATTATGNAATAATAAATATATGGGAAAACAAAATATTTTCTATTTTATTTCAAGAGAGATGTTGAGAAACAAAAGAAAAATAGAAGACAATATTCTAAGGTGTGCCTCAAAAGTTAAAATAAGTATGTTGAGATGCAAAAGAATGCTTATACTGAGGCACTTGACCTATGAATCAAGTTGGAGGAACGTGATCCATGAATCAGGGATATTGTATGCAAATACCATAGCTTTGTATTTTATTTTTAAATGTGATGCATTGCTCTTTTTAGTTTAAAATAGTATAGTATAAGTACCCTTTCCATGGCTGTAAAAAGGTCACATAATGACCTTTCAAGGCTTATAAGACAATGGGAAAATTCACATCATTGATGACCTTAAAAAAAAGATGTTTTATTTGACTATGTATCTTGAAGTGCCATTATTATGAATCTATTTTGAAAACTCTTTCCTTGCATCTTATGACAATTTTGAATGATAAATAGATAGATATTATGTTGGAATGTTTTGTAATTATCAAGAGGAATTGAATATGAGATTCTAAAAGATAAAAAATTGTTGATTTAAGAATTGAACCTACAACCTGTGAATATACATATTTTATTAATTTTTTTATAGTGATCATGAAGAGAATTGAACTCATGACTCATTGTTGAAAGAGAGAGAGAGAGAACTTTAAAAAGAAAGAAAAAAGAAAGAAAGTTCCCAAAAAAGTCAATTATAAGAAACCATCCATTATCCCTTATTCCACCTACAAATAGGGAGAGGAGGAGAGTTAAAGAAAACACACAATGTAAAAGGAGCTAGAACAAAAAAAGAAAAAAAAAAGAAAAAAAAGAAAAAAGATACAACAATAGGGAGTGTGGCTAAAAAGGGAGAGAAGACTATGGTTGCTACAGGATATAGCAAGGAGAAAGAAAACAAGTGCTGCATAGCAATATAATATTTTGATAATTCCTCCTAGTAAGTAAGATATCTAAGCAAGGAGGTAAAATGATCTATCTTTGATATGTTTGATAATAGCTAGCAAGGGTTGACTTTCACAAACTTCTCTCTTCTTACTTGCCTAACCACCTTTACAATGCTTATATGAAATTATCAAGATTATTATTGTAACCTTAAATTGTTGAAACCTTTATTACTTTTTTTGGATCTCTCTACTCCTCGTCTGCACTCTCACACTTAAATGACTTGGATGAGAGTTGTTTTTGTAACGATTCAGAAACACCCATAATGATATGGGGCATTTTTGGCAAAAGATTGTCAACAGTGGCCAAGGATCTTTGATATGAGGATTGGTACTGTCGACAGAAAATGAGAGTATACTTGGGCCCATGGCTAATTGTGAATATTTTAAAATTGTTGAATTCTTGGGTTTTGGTTGGAATTTGGTTGATGAACCCTCCCCCTTTGAATGCATAAATTTTGGATTTTAATCTTGAATTATACTTTTTTTTCCTATAAGTCTTATTTTGATATATTTCTATAAGTTGATGGAGTGGGGGAAAACCCCAAATGTTAATTTATAGTTGTGATCTATCTATTCTCTACTATTAATGGTAAAATGGTTATAAAAGTTAAATTCAGATGATCTTGTTTTGTGCGTTGTTGGAAATTATAAGATATTAATATGTGATTGAACAAATCTAAGATTATTAATTTATCTACTTCTATGGTCATTTCTTTGATTTACAAATGTGCAAATAATCTTAATTAGATATTTCTTTTTATGTTGAATAAAAAAAAGTTTAATTTTCTTTAATCTAATGAATCTTGCATAGATATTTTACTATGGCTATTTTTTTAAATTATCTTTTAATTTTTAAAATTAATATTGATTGACCTGATTTAGAGTTAGATGTAGGCATTGTTGATTTCATTTTAATTTTATAAGTTAATGTTAGTTTGATTGTTGTAGAAAGAATGCCCGGGCATTTTTCTTCTTTCAACTAGCTTTCTTTCTAAGGGGCTTGGGTGTTACCTCTTGCTCCATTTGAATGTGTATTACACAAAGTTACAAAATAAAATCAATCTTTGAGAAGTGTTATAGGGATAACTATATCTTTCTCCTTAAATAATAATAATTTAGTTTTTCCCATTTTCTTTTAATAATGTAAATCCACGTTCCATGTTACTTTCAAACACAAGAAACATGTCGTTCTAATGTAAAACAGCATGATGCTCTTGTAGACTTTGCCTGAAAATTTGTGAATTATCTTTTTCAACTCGTAGGCCAATTGCCGCTGCTCATCACACGGCTTACGTCTCGTTGCTGTCAGCTTTCCCGTCAACAAACGCTGGCGCTGTGCTCCGCCTGGCCTCATGCACCGCCTATGGCACAGCAACTCCGTCTCACCAGCATGAATTGGTAGGCTGCTCATGCTGCTGCCTCTGATTGTCTTCAAAGGCCGTACCAGTTCTGGCTTGGATTCCAGCTTCCAAAAACACCTGTGCGTAGTCTTTATCCCAGTTGCATGTCACCCACGCAGAAGCCGCTACTACTTTCTTGAAAAAGTTGCAGGACTTGGGAGTGGTCTTCTGCAGTGTAAAACGATCAGTCTTACGGAAAAGATCTAAAACGTTCTTCCAGCGCCATCGCAGTTCGTTGTATGCGATATCAAACAGCTTTTGGCCGCGTATGTTTTCCTCGTAACCCTTGACGATAGTCTTTAGTAGTGCGGTGGCTCTGATCTGAACATGGTGTGATACTGGACCTCATCGTTCTCCACGTAGTGTTTCATTCTCTTGTACATATCCTTCGTCTTTCGCCGCAAGTGCCCATCCAGGTCTGGTACCGGCGTGGCCAGCGAGGTTAGAAAGAGAGGATGTCATGAGGTCGTCGTCAGCAATTTCAGTCATGGCAGTGTAGTGTGACCAATAAGCAACTCTATCGGCCACAACCTTCACGTCACCCTTTAATAGAAATTTTTGAGGCTTTCCATCTGGGTTTCTGGGATTCCTTCTAACTTTGACAATTTTTTTTGCCATCTTTATTTGCTGCTCTTTCGTCCAGGTAAGCAGAGGTACTAACTCCAAATTCAAAACCGGGAGGAAACTTATCTCTGTATAGCATTTCTTTCTATGGTGTCTTTATATACTTTAAGCAGCTCCCTTTTCAGAAATACCAAGGTACTAACTTACGTTTATCATTGTTAACTTACATTTATCATTGTTAAAGATGTGAAGACAAAATCGTGTGTTGAACTTTACTTTCCTCTTTTACTGTTTTAGAATTTTCTAAAAAGGAGTTAAAATTTCTAAAACTTGTTGTAAAAGAAAAAGTGAAGATCTCTTTGGGTTAATTATTGGTTGTTTCCATTCTTTTAGCCCTAGCTATTTAAATCCATCTTGGGTCTTGGGTTGGTTATGATCAGTGAGTTGAGAGCACATGGTCTCTTGTGTAAGGGTTGCTGTGTGAAAGTGACTAACTTGTGATCTTTGTAAACATCTCTCTATAGTTTTGAAGATGTTGTAAAAGTTGCTAAGTTGCTTTCCTGTTTATCACCCTTGTTTTTCTCTCACTTCATATTGGAGTAAGGTTGAGTGAGGTTAAGTTGTGCAATGTTTGTTATTAGTGGAACACAAAAAATTTTATAGGGTTGTTTGGATTATTTGCAGATTATTTTTCTGTCTCACTGCAAATTGTTTTTTGTTTCAATGGGAGTTGTGTGTATAAGATAACAAAGATGTATTGTTTTTGTTCTCATTGATGAATGTAACAGATGGAAAAGAAAAGAGACTAGGATGCTAGCATTGTCATGAGATTGGACATCTGAAAAGGGATTGCTTTGTTTTGAGACATGATGATGTTGTCTCTTAGATTTGTTGCTATTGAAAAAACATCTTATTACGTTAAAGTGTGAATTGCACATCTCTCTCTCTCTCTCTTTCTTTTTCAAGTTCTGTGTATGGTTTTTTAAGGTAGCATTTGGTAATGCTAGTGTAATGCTATCTCATGTTGTTTTGGCTTGAGGAGGCTTGGTCTGTTAGAATGTTTCATGCAGAGATGCTTCTTGAATGGTTGTGTGTGCACTTGTGCTTTTTCTACATATCATGTTGTGGAATGCATGGCATATTGATTGATGAAGTTTTTCTAGCTTGTTTTTTATTAGTTTAAGTGGCTTTTCTTCAAGTTGGAGATTGTTAGAGATGTGAAGACAAAATCTGTAGTTAACCTATGTTGGACTTCACTTTCCTCTTTTACCATTTGTTAATTTTAGAATTTTCTAAAGAAGAGTTAAAATTTCTAAAGCTGCTTGTAAAAGAAAAAGTTAAGATATGTTTGAGTTAATTATTGGTTGTTTCCATTTTTTAACCCTAAATTTGGCTATTTAAATCCATCTTGGGTCTTGGGTTGGTTATGGTTAGTGAGTTGAGAGTGCATGGTCTGTTGTCCAAGGGTTGTTGTGTGGAAGCAACTGACTTATGATCTTTGTAAACATCTCTCTATAGTTTTGAAGATGTAAAAGTTACTAAGTTGCTTTTCTATTTATCTCCCTTATTTCTCTCTCACTCCATTTTGCAAATTTTTATTTCCCTATTATTATGTTATTTTTGTGTTGGTAATATTTACAAATAACAATTTTTGCATAACATAATTTTTTGTAACAATCATCATGATCATAATTGTTATCTTATATGTTAGTGGTTTGCTTCATGAGCTAATATCAATGTTTATCATACATGAAATATTTAATTATTCCCTCATGTATGGTCTCCTCCCCAACTATTCACCACAAAATACAATACCTTTTACTTTTTTTTATTTTCTCTATTAGGTGTTTGATGAGCGGCGGGTATCCCCTATGCCCAACCATACAAATCACAAGTATTCACGCACGATCTAGTTGAATTCCATGGATGGAATTAGTTGTGGCATCTAGATCATTATGCCTTGATTGTAGTTTGTTGTTTTCCCACTTAGACTAGTGGTAGCTTTATCACATATCGTTTAGTCCAAAGTGAAGCATATGATTGTTGATGTTGTTCTGGCCTTATGCTACTCCTAATGATAATAGAGAAATGATTTCTTTAATTTAATTAACAATAGAAAGACAAATACTAAACTAGCCTACGGGCCATGAGTATCCATTCTTAGCTTGCCATACACATCTTAAACCCACACATCCACTACTAGGATTACCAAGCACTACGCTACTCGGTGAATTAAGCGATAATGCTACTGGGATTATTAAGAGAATATGTGTTTATGCTTGAAACTGGTTACATGCATTTAGCCAATTTATTAACATGCATGGAAACGTAAATATTAACTAAGTACATAGAAAGTAAATTGCATGGACAGTAAATTTAATTTAAGTCAACATGCTACAATGAATAAGCAACAATCTCAATCTTATTGCTGTTCATGGAATGTATCTAGGTCCATTGCCACTCGAATAAGACATCATACAATTGACTCAAATCCACATTGTGGGCACTCATTGACTATGTTCTAAGACTATGAAATAAAACTATAAGAGTTCGACTACTCTATTGACAAAGAATCAAACTACTACGAAACATGCACTCAAGTATTGTATTTATAGGTAGGCACACATCCCACGATATTGGATATCCAATAATGCAACTTGTGCTCTGAAATCCAGGATTCAATATTGGGGCCTATGCGAAATATGATTAATCATACCCTCATGACTAAATGAAAACTTGTCCTTAAGTGATCAAAAGGAGGAACAATTTTTTTACAAAAATATTGGGAAGGTATGAGATTATTGACTCACTTTAATTATTGACTGATTTTGAGTTTCACATTACAAAATTTTATTTGAGTGGATGCAGACAAAATGACAAAGTAACAAAAAGCCTGGACAGATATTAAAGATTACAAAATTTGTAGAGGTCTTCAAAAAGCTACTAAAGATGATTCTTCTTGTTGCTGCTAGTGGTGGTGACAGACTTTCAACCTTGACTGTTATGTTGATGCTTCTTTGGTTATGTAGAATGTTCTTGAAGGATGGACTAAAATTTCTTTTCATCGCCCCATGGATATAGCAAACATGTGATATTTGAGTTGTAATCCTATATGTGCTATGATTTGTCCATGGGCATATCCTTTGTTGTCCCTCTCTTGGCTTTGTTTTTGTGTGTGGCAAAAGACCTTCTTCCTTGGGCATTTCTTTTAGCATCACTTACAATCACCAAAATATCAACTTTAGTTTTGATAAATTTTCCTTAATAATTAACCCTTTTTAGATTTCTTAGTTTGTGTTTAAGCACAAGGTGATGAAAGTGTATTATGCCCAAGGCTATGAGGTAACTAAAACCATCAAGCTATTTATCTTATTTTGATCAATTACTATTAGTTACCATGATGTTCAAAAATAAAGTGTTGAAAAAATTTCAAAAATTTTAGAGTGAACATCCCTAGCCCCCATGACTAATAAGCGTAACTTTAGAAGCACATAAGTTTTTGAACAATTAAAACCGAAGGTTTAAGTTAGAAGATGACTAAGAAATTTTTTGGAAGTTGAAGGATATTAAGCTAGATTAGTAGGAAAAGTTAATTAATTAAAATTGATGAGAAGTAGTCCCAAAAGCATGCATAAATTCAGAGAAATTGTCATTGATATTTTGAAAGATGTGAATGTTAGTTCAAAGCCATGATTAACAAAAGCTATGTAAGTGGGACCTCCCCAAAGCAGGCTCCTCCCATAATGCCCTTGCATAACCACTTGTATAGATGTCCATGGGCATCCTAGCAGTGAAATGTAGACCATGTCTCTGTTCTAAACAACACACAACTACCGTGGTTGGGATGTTGTAACATACTACACAAAACCATTGGGCTCATAATCACATGCAACAGTGAGATAATAATGGGATAAGAAGGGATTGCAGAGATGGGGATGTAAGGTGCTTTACCATGTCCATAATAGGTTCTTGTGTAAAGTGTGATTAAAATGACTGGCATACCTATCTATCCAAGTTTCAGATCAAGTCCATACAATTAATAGTGACCTTACATTGATATGTTCCTTCTTGTTCACCACCATGAGTCCATAACCATCACAAAGAACAATCATCACTTCAAAAAGAGAAGAAAAGAGAAGAAGGAAGGAAGGGCCTTAGATAGAGGGGAGCCTTTATGCATGGGTAGCATGCCTTTCTAGCCCAATAACTAGTGCTTGTATCCCATTATTATGTCTAAGTGTTGTGCTTTGAATTTCCATTATTGTTTTTTTTTTGCATTTTATATATTTTTGAAATAGGAACCACACCATGCAAAGACATAGCTTCCATTTTATTGGTTGATAGTGGAGTGATGATACATTTCATGAGGAGTCATAAACCACATGAAGGAAGTTAAGAAGAGAATCCAAAAAATCCCCTTGAGATCACACCCTTACCATTTCCACTTGGTTGTTTCCTCTTTCTTCAAGGTACAATGATCATTGATTGATTTTAGTTTTATAAGAGAAGAACCAAATTGCTTTCATGACAAAGACCTTTTATTTAGAGAATTGGAGGGGTCGATAAGGTGCTCTTACTACTTTACACAATTACTTACCCAATCATCTTGATAGCATAACACAAAAACCCAACACATAGCATTGAATTTTGCATCATGATTGATAATATTATTAACAAAAACATAAAAAGAGATTCATAAAACATAAACAAAATGACTTAAAAAAAGAGAAAATTATAAAGAAGAAAGAAAAATAATCAAGAAATGGAAAACATACTAAGAATTAGAAAATATGGAAAGAAATAGGAAAATGATAAAAAATTGTAAAACAAAAAAGGTGAAAAACACTTATTAGTTCTTGATTTAGGATGGGGCATCTCCCCCATCACTAAGGTCCTCGTCACAGCAAGAATTAAGAAGTGGTTTGGCTAGTTCCATGCATGTTTTAAATGGTTTTGCACTCTTATTTCCAAGCCATTGGCTATCTTTTGATGTAGTGTCTACTGCGTAGACTTCTTGTCGCTCACACACTTGTTCCTTAACTTTAAGTTTGATCAGTATAGGGGTTGTGTTAGTATTTCAAACTTCTAGTCCACAACTGCATCCTTTATTATTAGTGATACATAGATTTTTTTGTTTCACCACAATGATAGCTTTATATTTTATTTGTTATGTTGGAGTGGTGATGGTTGTTAGCTTTTGCATATGATTAGGAGACATTGTTCTGGTAAGGAAGGATGTTGCACTAGATTGGCCTTGTGCTAGTTTTGATGTATCAATAGGTCTATAGGTTTTGTGCTTGTGTGAGGAAATTACCTTAAAGAAAGGACATTTCTGAGGTTGTGGTGGAGATCTACTAGCATTACCATTTCCATGTATGTTCATAGCACAAGTGGCAATTTTCTATTGATGCTCTGGTGCCAAACCTTCCTGTGTTGTTGGCGGTAGCATGTGGTGGAGGGAAGTATGAGAATATTGAGGATATGATGGAGGGTGAAATGTGTGAGGTGGTGATCCCATAGAAGATGTTGCATGTTGATGATATTTGAGAGAGTGGTAGTAGTGATTTGCGGTAGAGGAAGTAGAACTAATTGGGGAAATAGGTTGTTGAATATAATATCTATACAGGTTTGGTTGGCAGTAAGGGTAGTGTTGGTTTGATGATGGCCTCCCACATGACTGTGGGTTTTGCCACTATGTTTAATAGTAGTTTTGAGGCTGATAAAAAGTCCCACTAGGATAGTACTATTGGTTATAGGACTATCTATAATTATCATTTGAAAAAGGTAATTTCCTAGGCATTTGCTTTTGTACGAACTTGGGATTCAAAGTAAAAGCCCAATACTCATGTAGATGCAACATAACTAGGTAATAGCCTTTTGGATGGTCATATAGTTAGATGTCACATCCATCATCCTCTTCTGTGGTTGAGTTTATAGCCTCTTCTTCTACAGTCATTTTTCCTTTTTACCTAAAAGTATTCCTACCTATTTCTTGGTTCATTTTCCTCCTCTTGTTTTTATCACTCAATTCATTTTGTGTTACTCTCTCCTCTATGGTTTTCATGTAAGTTGTAACTTTTTCATTCATCAACTCCCACATCTTATCTATCCTTGCTTCAAGCTCATCGATAGGTTTTTGTATTAGCAAGGTTTTTTGTAAAATTACTTCATTGAGAGTTGTGTCTTTTTCCTCATCATGAATATGGATCCCCTTCTTTTGAAGAGTTGGGTCCCAGTTATATTTCTCTACATTCTCTTGTTTACATAGTTCTCCTTCTTCTTTTGCCACTCGCTCAATTAGCCTTTGTATTCGATGGGCTTTTAGTTTGGATAACTAACCTTGGGAATAAATCCCAAGGGTCTCCCTTATTTCATTATGGAGCCCACCTATGATGTGGAAAAGTTGCTCTTTTTGAGAGAAATCATGACCTGGATATCTATGGAATAGTGAATATTATCGATCTAAGGTCACATCCAAGGGTTCATGATTTTCTTGTTTCCATCCCTAGATTTGTTTTCTCAAGTTGGACACTGTCACATAGGTTTGGTATTTTTCATTAAAAATTTCCACCATTGTGGACCATCAATGAATGGAATCGAGTTCCAACAATCTATACCAACTTTTAGCTTCATTAACTAGTGTCTTAGGAAAGAGCTTAAGCTTTTACATCTTGCATTCAATGTTTTGCAAGGCATAGGCATCATGGAAGGCTTGTCAATGATGTTGTGGATCAGAATTGTAGCTTGCCCTAAATTTAAGAATGTTATTCATATTAAGCCATTTATTGTAGCTATCCCTTTGATGCCTTTGAGGTATTTGAACTACCTTTCAAATTTGTGTCAAGTCCCTATTAGCTAACAAGGGTTCATCTATATCAAACATGTAATGGTGATAATCTCTATTTCCATTTCTATCTTCATCTTGACCCCTTAGTGAAGCTCTATCTCTATACCTACATTCATCTTCATTAGAATTAGATGTTGAAGAGGAAGAGGAAGATGAGGAACTGGAGAATTGTCATGGTTTCTATATTGTCCCCCATGGGCCCTTGATTTATCTTTTCTAGGCTTAGAGGAGGTCCTAGACCTTGAGGTCCTCCTTGTTCTAGGACTTTTCCCATCTCCTCTAAGATTTCTTGTACTAGTTGAACATAGTTCTTGTGTGTAGTATGGATCGAAATAAGCTTATGAAACCCCTACTTGAGGTTGTTCACTCTAATTGTCTTTAGTATAGAACCTATCATTTCTTCCATGAGTGTTTTCATCGTACAATGCATTATTGGTCCTATGTGAAGAAGATATGGTTTTACTTGATAATGTGTGTGACTTAACATATTAATATTTTCTAAACGATAGATCGTTAATATGTTTACAATGATTGTATATAATATAACTAATCTAGATAACTAGCACCATCCCTGACAATAGTGCCAATGATGAGCAGCGGGTACCCCCTATGCCCAACCATACGAATCACAAGCATTCATGCACAATCTGGCTAAATTCTGTGGATAGAACTAGTTGTGGCATCTAGATTAGTATGCCTTGATTGCAGTTCACTATGTTCCGAATTGGACTAGTGGTAGCTTTATCATGTATGGTGATGAGTGGCGAGGTACCCCTACACTCCACCATACGAATACGAGCGTGCACGCGCGATCCGGTCGAACTCCGCAAACTAAATGCCTTAACGCCACAAGAAACACTTGGGGTTAATCGTTCGTTGTCTTACCAGGCTTGCTTGTATGTGTCATGGTGTATGGTTAAGCCAATCTGAGGTATATGATTTTTTTGGTATTTTCAGATTTCTTCTATGCTATTGAGAGAAGGGTTGAGAAAACTAAACTAACTCTAACTAAAGATCTAAGTCTAAATTAACTAGCGTCAGCATCCGTTCCCACTTGCCGGACACACCCTGAACTATGCAACTGCAGCTTACCAAACGCTAATCGTTACTGGGATCGCCACACGTAACGCAAGTGCTCGAAGTGGTCGTACTGAGGCACCTATTTAGCCTACGTGTGATAAGCAGCCGATTCCTTAGCCAGCCGTACACACCCGTGGGTGCTCGTAACTAAGTCGTACTTATCACACGATCTAGCCTAGCAATGAGCAGCCGATTCCTCAACTAGCCGTACACATTAGACCCGGGAGTTACCAAGCGCAGAATCCTGGAATACGCTACTGGGTTACCAAGCATCCAATGCTCGTAATTGAGTCGTACTCATGCATTGCGTCAAGCAGCCGATTCCTTGACTAGCCGTACACGTCCGTAGACGCTCGTAATCAAGTCGTACTTGAACGCACTAGGAAAGCAGGAAATAAAGCAATAAATGAAACCACGTGCTGCAAGGTTTATCCAAACAAGTTCGTCTTTATTGCCGTACACAACTTGGGTTCAGGTTACAAGCTGCTCGAATAAAGAGCCGTTCACTCTAGGACTCCTACTGCGGGCACATGGGGAAAAATTCTAACTCTGGAGTGATCAATCTGCCAGAGCTTCGCTACACTAGCCAGGATTGGGAAATGAAGGGAGTGCCGCCTCTTATTTATAGATATGGCGGCGGGACGCGATATCGCGTACGCGATATCGCAGGAGAAGACGCGATATCGCGTCGGCCGCGATATCGCGTACGCGATATCGCGGCCTAGTGAAAACCGCGTCTCATCATACCCCCATGACTGAATGAAAACTCGTCCTCGAGTTCCTTACAATAATATCAGGTAGGTATGGGATTATTAGGGAAGATGGAACTAATGGGATGACATGTGAACGGTCTTTATTACAAGACTTGACAAAAACTGGTGTTCATGACAACATGGGTGAACACCTTATTACAATGACATCAGGCCACAGTTGGCAGCTGAGAGAAAAGAGGAGAGAGAATAGAAGAGAAGAAAAGAGAAGAGTCTTGTTGCTGCCAACGCCTAGATTGCGCCTTTCGTTGTCCATCTGTAAGCGCATTATCAATTCCACTCCTTGCATGCTGCTTCAGCGCTGCTCCATTCCAAGTGTCTGCTCCAGATCCATTCTGTTGTTGTATGATTGCCATCTGCACACACAACACCATCATATATTAGCAAGGGTAATTGAATCATTAAGTAAAGCATACCTTGCTTCGGTTTAGGTTCACTGGCTAAGGTGTGGTATGGCTGATATGGATCTGGGAAAATATAGATGATGACTACCGAAGGTATAGGGGTTAGGAAGAAAAACGAAAAAATCCGGGGCTTAGGATAAAAATCGAAAAATCAGGCCCCGTACCCCCATGACTAATCGCGAACCTCCGGTAGCGTTAGAATGGAGAGAGAAAAGGAATAGGAATGATAGGTAAAAAGGGACAACTATGGCATCGATAAAAAGGATGTCATGATGGAAATGAACAAAAATGTTAATTAATTGCAAAACGTTAAGGAAAAGAAGTTAACTAATGTTCCAAATAGGAATGTCAGTGGGTCCTCCCCAAAGCAGGCTCATGCCCTTAATGCCCTGACAATCCCACATTCAAAGAGTCCGTAGGCTCGGGGAATGTCCTTTGGAAACAAGAGTTAAAGTCTTAACCGGAAGAATTTACCAAAAAGAAAACAAAGCATCAACTAAAGTATATACAATGATACAACCGGCAATGAGGTGAACAATGGAGAGAAGGATGGGAAGAAGAGAAGTGGAATGGAATCCCAAGAACAAGGTGGTGTACAGCCCCTTGTGTGTTACATGATTAATGTGACTTGGCGAATCTCATTCCAACTCTGGGCTCAAACCAACCACTTCCAGTGACTTCGCATCAATGCAGTTGGTTAAATCATCCACTTGGGTAACAAGGATGCAACTTCGAGAAGCCACCACCATTCCGACGAAACAACAGAGAGAATGGGAAGCGAGAAGGGCCTTAGTTAGAGGGAACACTTTGGTTCCATAACCAGTGCTTGCAGCCCAAATTTATTCCGTCTAAGGGGTGTGCTTTGAATCCTCACTTTTAGCTTTTTAGCTTTTTCACTTTTTTTTTTTTTTTCCATTATTTTTTTCATTTTGTCTTCTTCTTTTTTTATTTTGTGTTTTTATGCGTGGGGACCACACCATGCAAAGACTTCTTTATTTTTATTGTCTCAGCTTCCGATTATTGGGTTACATCGGAACGGTAAGAAAACCCAAGAAGAAAACATCCAAGCACCCAAGTGAAAGACCAACACAAGAGCACCAAGTTCCCTTGAAGTCACACCCGTTTCAAATCCTTGAGTCCGTCCTTAGTTTGAGAAATGCCCAGTCACCGGTTCGTTAAAGTTCTTATTGGAAGGGAACTGTACATTTCCAAGCCAAGGGAAACCATAGACTTGATGGATGGATGGATGAAGTGATCTCATTGCCTGCCATATCAAAAGAACATACCTTAGTATCAACAATGTAACTTAAAGGTAAAAACCAAACATTAGCAATTAATGAAAAACAGTTCATCCCATCGGCCCGAACACTTATTGGGTGACGAATTTACATGATGGATGACACACACACACACACACACAAAAAGATAGAAAAATATAACGATGTTGTAAAACAAAAACAAGAAAAGTTAAAGAAATTTGTAAAACAAAAATTAGAAAAGTTAAAGAAATTGTAAAACAAAAATGTGAAAAACAAAAACGTTGTAAAACAAAAACGTGTAAAACAAAAACTGAAAAAGAACTGAGGGCCCCATATGATTAGCATAGGTGGCCATCTCCCCCATGACTGAGTTGTGAGGGAGAGATCCGAAGTAGTGAGCGCCTATTTGAATTTCTAAGCAGTGCCCAACTTCTCCCAATTGATGATCTTAAATTCAGGGTTGGAAGTTGGCGACGCTCACGTTCCAATGTGTCTATGCCACGGTTGTTGGCATGAGTTGCCTCAGTTCGTTCCATGCATATTTGTTTGCTCTTATGAGAAGCTGTCAACCACGGGGTGTCTACTACTTCTTGTGTGGTTGCTACATACAGGCATCTTTGTTGCAGAGTTTCCTGGGCACACCTGTGACATGGAGACATTTCCTCCGTGTCATCACCCGATGAATCACTGTATGTGATGCATGGAACTATCCTCTTCTCGATCTTTCCACATATGTTTATCTTGGAGATTTCCAAGGAAAGATCACGGATCCTAAGGCATGCATCTACTGTGCTTAGCCATGCCCTTCCCATTATAATTGGGAAGTCCCCTTCGTTGTTGTTAACATCGATCACTAGGAAATCCGCTGGGTAGGACCAACCACACACAGTGGTGATAACGTCCTCCACCAAACCCAAGGGAATAGTGATGGACTGGTCTGCCAGCTCTAGTTGGATGTTGCTCTTCTTAAGTTGGGGCAGGTTCCAGGCGTGATACATCTTTCGCGAAATTAAGTTGACTCCGGAACCTGAGTCAAGAAGAGCTCGATGTGGTGCATTCCCAGCGATCTGCAAATGAATAAAGGGACTCCCAGGATCAGTTAGTTTCCTGGGAAGGTGGCCTACCTTGATCCAGTCAGTTACGGTATGTGTTAGCATAACCGTATGCGTTACATTCCCTTGGACTGAAGGGTGCTCCGAAGTGTTAGTAGTTAGAGGCCTATACATATACCCGTCCGCTTGTTGTTGCGAGAGCCTATCCGGGCTCCTAGTTCTGAAAAAGGGTCTCCTTTTTGTACAGTTATCGCCAGAACTAGTGTCCGGTTGGATATTTACACTCTGAATATTTACAGATCTCGCGGCGTGACGTTGCTGCGGTTGGGTAGGTAATTCCCCTTGCATTGTTGGAGCAGGAGGTGTTATGGGAACTACTTGAGGAAAAGGTGCGGGTGGAGTTAGAGGATGGACAGAATGTGGAATGTCTCCCGGAGGAGAAGGAGTCCTTCTGAAGTACTCCCGAGCGTAGTAGTGACGGCGTGGAGTGTGACTCATAGCGTCACCTGGAGAAACTGGCTGCTGCACATAATAACCATAAGGATCAGGCTGCCGGTAAGGGTATCGATGTGTTGGCTGTGGCATCCCCCATGACTGTGGGTATTGCCACTGCTGATGTTGCTCGATGGGCTGCGGAGGTGTTCCACTTGGATAATACGTCAAGGGTTGGTGGAACTGCCTCGGGTTACCTTGTGGATAAGGTAACCTTCTGGGTGTTTGCCGTTGATTAAGTCTTGGGTTTAATGCATACACCCCAGACTCCTGCAGATGTGAGATGATTGGACAACATCCCTTAGGATGGTCATAATAGCAGACCTCACATCCACCGTCATTGTCTGAATCAGAATTTTCAGCCTCATCGGAGTTAGAGATTTTTCCCTTACCCTTGTTATGTGCAGGGTTAAAGTTTCTCCGCATGTTTTTGCTTTTATCACTACTTTGCTCATCCTTAGACTCTTCTACGATTTTCAAAACTGTTTCTATTCGTGAGTCTAAGGAATCCCACATTTGGTCTACCTTAGCCGATACCTCCGTTGTTAACTTTTGGATCGGCACAGTTTTCCTGTTCACCAACTCTTCGAGTGGTGACTCATCCTCCTCATCACAGAATTTCACTCCCTTCTTACGAAGGGAGGGATCACGGTTGTATTCCTCCGCACTTTCTCTTTTCCGTAGCTCACCCTCTTCTTGCGCTACTTGTTCCAACAATACTTCAACTTCATGGGCTCTTAGTTGGGAGAGTCTCCCTTGGGCGTAAGTCCCAAGAGTTCTTCTCGTTTCATTTCGTAGCCCATCCACGAGGTGGCGAAGTTGATCCCGCTTAGCGTACCCATGGCCCGGGCAACGATGTAGCAATGTGTAGTAACGGGCCATGGCAGCATCCAAGGATTCATGAGCTCCTTGTTTCCAGCCTTGGATCTGCTTACGCAAGTTAGACACTCTGGAGTACGTTTGATATTTGTTGTTGAACAATTCGAGCATCGTACTCCACCTCCTGATGGTTTCCGGTTCTAAGGACCGGTACCAGCTTTCCGCTTCTTTAGTGAGTGTCCTTGGGAACAACTTGAGTTTCTGCCACTCATTGTCTATGTTCTGCAAGGCACAGGCGTCGTGGAATGCCTGTAAATGATGTTGAGGATCAGCGTTGTATCCCCCTTCAAAACGTGGGATATTATTTATATCCAAACGCTTGATCCTACTGTCTTTCAAATGCCTTGTGGGAATCCTAACTGCCTCTCTAATGTCAAGCATACTTCGGGTTGCGAATAGGGGTTCGTCATGATCATCTCTTTCATGACGTCTGTGATGTCTACGTTGTGGTTCCCTATTCTCCCTACGTCCTTGTCCTTGTCCTAACTCCTCTCGACCTTCTTGTCGAGGCATTTCATCTCTTCTACCTTTACTTTCCGCGTTATGCTCATGGTGGCTGCGCCCAGATGTGGAAGGAGAGGGTGAATGATGTGATGAAGGGGAAGAAGAAGGGGATCCATCACCATGGTGATGTTTCTTGCCTTCTCTTCGGCTGCTTCGGCCCCGATCGTTGTGACGATCAACGAGTCCGTCATTAGTGCGAGTGATTGTTCCTGCCGTGAACAGCTGGTGCTCACGGGGATCAGAGCCTGGAATATGTATCGTTGATCTAAGGCCCTGATGCCTAACCTCTTCACTAGAGTGAGGAGGAGGAACATCATTTTCTAAGAAACCCATCGTGAGGGGTTCCTCTTCTCCTATTTCACTAATGACGTGGGGAACCTTGCCCTTCAATAGTGAATGTTGGCTCTCCTGCCTTGCATCCCGAATACGTTGGGCGTTTGTGGGATGATAATCCCTTGTGTCATAATCATCCAAAACGTATTCAGCAAGCAGCTCATGCATGCCATACTGTACCAAAGCACGGGAAAGCATGTTGGGAGCGGATCGATCTGGGGGTAACACGATGTTACCTTGCATGTCTCTCCACCGCAGTTGCTCATCTTGATGGAAAACAAAGGTAAAATCTGGCACATACTCATCGGGATGAGTATATGTGACCTTAGATTGTTGAGGACATGGTTGATTTCGGTTATGCGTATGATCCTGACTTTCTCCTGTATTGTCCTTAGGTGAGTTGATTTCATGAGAAGAAGCCATTTCTAATGGTGTGCTAATTTTCACCGTTATTTATGTTCTTAATTAACTGATTAACCCTAAGGTTCGTTTTAAGCTCACAACGATGTGAGTGATATCCCTTATGTTAAATTGGCGTAAAAACACTTAGTCCCCGGCAACGGCGCCAATGATGAGTGGCGAGGTACCCCTACACTCCACCATACGAATACGAGCGTACACGCGCGATCCGGTCGAACTCCGCAGACTAAATGCCTTAACGCCACAAGAAACACTTGGGGTTAATCGTTCGTTGTCTTCCCAGGCTTGCTTGTATGTGTCACGGTGTATGGTTAAGCAAGTCTGAGGTATGTGATTTTTTTGGTATTTTCGGCTTATCTTCTATGCTACCAGGAGAAAGGGTTGAGAAACTAAGCTAACTCTAACTAAGGTCTAAGTCTAAATTAACTAGCGTCAGCATCCGTTCCCACTTACCGGACACACCCTGAACTATGCAACTGCAGCTTACCAAACGCTAATCGTTACTGGGATCGCCACACGTAACGCAAGTGCTCGAAGTGGTCGTACTGAGGCACCTATTTAGCCTACGTGTGATAAGCAGCCGATTCCTTAGCCAGCCGTACACACCCGTGGGTGCTCGTAACTAAGTCGTACTTATCACACGATCTAGCCTAGCAATGAGCAGCCGATTCCTCAACTAGCCGTACACATTAGACCCGGGAGTTACCAAGCGCAGAATCCTGGAATACGCTACTGGGTTACCAAGCATCCAATGCTCGTAATTGAGTCGTACTCATGCATTGCGTCAAGCAGCCGATTCCTTGACTAGCCGTACACGTCCGTAGACGCTCGTAATCAAGTCGTACTTGAACGCACTAGGAAAGCAGGAAATAAAGCAATAAATGAAACCACGTGCTGCAAGGTTTATCCAAACAAGTTCGTCTTTATTGCCGTACACAACTTGGGTTCAGGTTACAAGCTGCTCGAATAAAGAGCCGTTCACTCTAGGACTCCTACTGCGGGCACATGGGGAAAAATTCTAACTCTGAAGTGATCAATCTGCCAGAGCTTCGCTACACTAGCCAGGATTTTTCAATAAGGGGAGTGTCGCCTCTTATTTATAGATATGGCGGCTGGCTGTGCAGAGCGTGTCTCATCATATGGTTTAGTCCAAATTGAGGCATATGATTGTTGATGTTGTTCTAGCCTTATGCTACTCCTAACGATAATAGAGAAATAAATTATTTAATCTAATTAACAATGAAAAGATAAATATTAAACTAGCCTACAGGTGATGAGTGTCCATTCCCAACTTGCCATACACGTCATGAACCCACATATCCCCTATTGGGATTACCAAGCACTATGCTATTGGGCGAACCAAGCAGTAACGCTACTGGGATTACTAAGTGAATACATGTTTATGCTCGAAATTGGTTGCGCTCATTTTGCCAATTCATTAACGTGTATGGAAACATAAATATTAACTAAGTACATGGAAAGTAAATTTAATCTAAGTTAAAGTGCTGCAATGAAGAAGAATTAATCTCGATCTTATTTTCGTTCATAGAATGTATCTAGGTACATTGCCACTCGAATAAGATGTTGTACAATTGACTTAAATCCATATTGTGGGTACTCACTGACTATTCTCTAAGACTACGAAATAACACTATAAGAGTTCAACTACTCTATTAACAAAGAATCATTAGTGTTCTAACAAACTGATTGAGAAAAGGCCCATGTTTGGCATTATCGCTGAATGTAACCAAAGTATTTGGTTCATGAGTGTTCCGTTTGACTTAACTCCTATGTTTTCTTTGATATACTTGTTTATAATGTTAATTTTTTCTTATCTATGAATAAGCTTAAACATTCCTTTTAAACCCAGTGAATTACCAACACATTATTGCAAAATCTAAAATCATCTACATCTTCCAGACTTGCATACACTACAGTTGCAAGGGTAGTCATGCTAATGTAGTGGCGTTTTAACTCTTAAATTTTAGGATGAAATTCTAGACTAAAATTTTCTTAACAAATTGATGCTCCATGAAATGGAAGAAATGTGCCAACAAATACATAGGGTATAATTCACCTCCTAATAGCTCTTAAAACATGGAAAAAAAGGTGCTCAAAGGATATTAGGCTCCCTTATTTTTTTCTATGATAAAGTTCATGTAATAGATACCTATAATAATTCTTTGGAAAAAAGTTCATCTTTTGAGGTAGCGTTAATGATGATAAATATTTATTTATTTCTTGGCCAAAATAAAGTTCTAACTTCAACAACATTTGTATTAGTAAAATTTTATTTAAAGTTAATGAAGCATAATTCTCTTAGAGCATTGCTCGATTAGTTAGCTTAATTAGCAATGCTGATATGACATACCATTATGTTCAACGATTGTACTATGAAAGTTTGTGTTGGTTATATGTCTTGAGGGTACATATAGTCATCTAGTTCTAGTTATAACTTCTATGGTTTGAATAGAATGAGAAAAAGAATTTTGAAAAATTAATTTTTAATCTTGCTAATTTATTTAAAGTTAACAATTTACATTAGGGTTTTCTAGATATTTTTTAGAAGGATGTCAAATATGTTTTTCTTTTTAATTTGAATGTTACTTATGAGATTATTACAAAGAATGAATTTATTCATAACAAATTCAATAAGGCCTAGAAAATGCAATTATCATTGCATTTTAGGATTAGAAAAATAAAGACATGTGGAGAGCTCCTACCTTTCTTATAATTCAAATTTTTATGGTGTCTTTGTTATGAAGGTCTTCATATCAACATTCATTTTAAACATATGGGAAATGTTTTTCCTCAATGTCCTTTTTGTAGAAGTGAAGACATTTTTTCATGTTTTTTTGAGTGTCTTGTTGCTTAACATGCTTGGAAATGAGCATTTAGAATTTGTAACAACTTTCAACCAAGCATAAAAGAAGTACTTCATTTCTTTGCATTTGGAATGTCTTTGACCACTTGCTCTCTACTCTATTTGGAAGCTTCTATGTGCAATTATTTTCTAGCATAAAATACATAACTATGACATCTCTTTAAGTGTCAAATACTAGATTCTCAAAGATGTTTCTTTTCAGCTACAACTTCAAGCAAAAAGGCTCTATGAAAGTTAAACAATTAATTTTTTCTATAATATTAATTTCTTTTTGTTTTGACACTCAAGGATTGGAAGCTTTCAACTTTTGTTGTTATTTGTTGTTTATCTCTGATTGATGTATTCTTTTGGTTTTTTAGAGAGAGTTTTCTCCTTCTCTTTACAAGAAATCATTTAGTAAGAAGTCAAAACTTGTGAGGGTGCTTCTGAATAAGGACAAGGCCTAATCCTTTTCCTACCCCAAAGGGGAGGTTTTTCAAGATTAGTTGTAAGGATGAAAACCTGAAAGGGCATTCCAAAAAGTAATGGCTTTTTTCTTTGTACTCTTTCTTCGATGACTTGATGTACTTTGAATTTTTTAATATTATTATTCATTTTTTTTAGGTCTGACACCCCACCTTCAATTTAATTTTGGTTCCAACCCACCCATCTTTTGCTCTATTATATATATATATATATACACACACACACACACACTCAATTTTATTAATGGGTATGTTGATTTGATACAACATTATGTTCAACAAAAATACCATAAAAGTTTGTGTTGCCTATATGTACTTAGGGTACATATAGTAATTTAGTTTTGGTTTTGACACCTTCCTCTTCCCTTTCTTTCCTCTCACTTGCTTAGAGCATGTAGCCTATGGTGTACAAGTCATAAGTTTGATTTTAAAGGGTGTGTTGATTTGACACCTTCATGCCATTTTTGCTTAAGTTCTATAAGCATATTGTGTTGGCTCAAGTAGTTACCTCATTTTCCACAAAGATTTGTTAAAAATTAGTTGTTAGTTAATTATTAATTTTTTTAAAAATAATCCTTGTCAAGAAAGAAGGTATTAGTTAAATAGTACTTTTTAAAAAATAAGCAAATGAAAGAGTTGAATACCAAGATGATGACAATTTCTTCCAAACTTGTGGCATACCAAGAAAGGAGAGCAATGCAAAATTGGGGATGCAGCCAACATTGATTGGTGCTAAGCCATTTTAACCTCTTCATGTCGATCGTCACCATGTCCATGCCATCTCTCAATCATTATGTTCCACCATCCCATCCACTTTGCCATTTTTCTTCCTTAATTTCCAATTCTTCTCATTTTCCTCTCCTATCCTCTTAATACTTAAATGTTTAAATTTTGGAAATTATTTTATTACATAATCTATTAATCTTCTCCATTTTGATTTTAAAAATTAGTAAATGTTTGATTTGAGTCATACTTAAGGAATGATTAAATTCCTTTGTAATTATTTTAAGATATCATGTTGGTGATATGTCTTGAGGTGTGTCTATAGTTGAATTATTTTTGATTTTGACACCATTCTTTCTTATGTTGTACTATATACAAGGATCATCACTTGAAGCCTCAATACTCATCCCAACAAGTGGGGTCCTAGGATGATTAGTAAAATTCACTAGAGTTCAAGCTTAAAAGATTAAGAGAAGAAAAAATAGTTGTCATTAGAAGAAACCCAAGTTCAACATCAAATTTTTACTTGGTTTGGTTGGTGGAGAAACTCTATTAATAGCTTAAATAAAATATTCTCCACTTAAATCACTCTTTCATATACTAATAATTTGTAAAGACATAGAAATGATGATAATAATGAAATTAAAAAGCTTAAGCTAAAAGGTTGATATAATTATAGCTTGTACAATACATTAAAGTTACAATATCATTTTATAATAAGTTGGTTACAAGTTTATGTTTTAATTTAATTACCATTATGTTTTAATTCTTAATATTATTACTTAATTTTTTAAAATTATTATAATAGGATTGTATAAGGATCACCACTTAAAGGGATTGCAAGGTTCTTATTTCTTGATGAATCGTGGTTTGCCAGGCCCCAATATTGGGTAAGCGATATTGTAGCTTGGAAATGATATCATGATTCTTGTGTTAGCCTATAAATATAGCACTTAGGTGCACGGGATGGAAGTCATGAGTAAGTCTTTAGGGTCGAGTCTCTTTGTTAGTTTTTAGTTAGTTTTCAGTTCTTTTTCAAGTGCATGCCTGTAGTGTGATGCTTGTAATTGTACGGAACCTTTGTTTGAGTGTGACGTACTTGGACACACACATGACCGAAAATAAAGATCGAGATTACTCGATCATTGTAGCATTCACTTAGTTTTTAATTATTTAATTATTAGTTCCTATTTATTATGGTTTCCTTAGTTAACATTTATTTTTTCATCATTTACTATTTCTATTTGCTAAATGCAGAATGAGTATGTCTTAATCATGACACATTTAAGTGTAACTACAAGGTAACCCAGTATCATATCTAGTAGTGCTTTAAGTAATGTGTGCTTGGTAATCCTAGAAGTGGTACACGAAGTCGAAGATACGTATAAATGATTAAGGATGGATGCTCATCACACTTAGGCTAGCTTAGATTTTTATTTCCTGTTGCTTATTAGCTTAATAAAGTTATTTCTTATTATCTTTAGGAGTAGCCTAGTATTAGAAATCACATCACACACCTCACTTTGGACTAAACCATACGTGACAAAGCAAATACTAGTCCAAGTGGGAAGACAGTGAATTGCGATCAACATATAACTATCTAGGGGCCACAACTAGTCCATCCATGGAGTTTGACTGGATGGCACGTACACACTTGTATTTGTATGGTTGAACATAGGGATACCTCGTCACTCATCATTGGCACCATTGCCAGGGATGGTGCTAGTTATCTAGATTAGTTATATCATACAAGATCGCTGTAACAAGGTATTAATGATATATCTTTCAGACAAAGAAATTAAATTCAATTGAGTCACACACAATTCACGACAATGTCTCTCTCATAGGAAAATGATAATGCAACAACTAGCGAGGAAATTCATTAGAGAACCAATGACATTTATGATGAAGAAGAAGTTTGGAGTACGAAATCTTATGCAGGATTTTCATATGTTCATGGACACCCCAGTGATACTCAAGGACTCTTGTCATCCAACTCAAACACCTCTAGTGAGGATGGGACATCTCATAGAACGAGGGGGCTCGTAAGGCCTAGGGCCTTCTCAATGGTTAGCAAGAGTACATCAAGGGATGATTGGGAGACTTACAAAAGTCATGACGAGTCTTCTAGTTCTTTCTCTTCCTATGCTCTTTCAACGTCAGGTTGTGACATGGATGAATGTTCCTCAAGGGGTCGTCATAGAAATAAAAATCAAACTCATAAGAAAAATCAGGAATGCCAACATGAACAAAGACAACATCATCCCAACTCACAAACTCATAACCTACTTAGTGATGATGAATCCCTGCTGGCCACTAAGAGCCTAATGCATATAACAGAGGCTATTCAAATATCCTGCAAGCATTGTAAGGAAAGCTGTCTACCTAGGCTTGATTTAAATAACTTTCCCAAGTTCTCAGGAGGCTAAGATTTAGATCCAAAACATCATTTACAAGCCTTCTATGATTTCTGTGCATGGAACAACATTGATAATGGGTGGAAAAGATTTAAGCTCTTTCCTATGACACTCATTGGCCAAGTAAAAGTATGGTATAGGTGGTATAGGTCTTCAAAGCAGAAATCAATTCACCATTGGCTCACACTGGTAGAACTCTTCAATGAAAAATATCAAACCTGTGCAAGAGTGTTAGCCTTGAGGAGACAAATCCAAGAGTGGAAACAAGGGCAACATGAACCCTTGGACATGGCCTTAGAAAGATATTATTCATTGTTGAAAAAATGCCTAGGCCATGGGTTCTCTGAGGAAAGGCTAATGTGTCACATCATGGATGGGCTCCGTAATGAAATAAGGGAGACCTTAGGGATGTATGCCCTAGGTCAACTATATGAACTATGAACCCGCTAGTTCCAAGAGCTTATTAAGCAGGTAGCAAAAGAAGAGTGGGAAATAACCAAATGGGAGAATGTTGAAAAATCTCAACCAAACCAAACTCTTAGAGTAACAAAGGTCCATAATCATGAATAGGAGAAATCAACTCACTTCAAGGAGGTGGAACCATCCTCATCTTTACCAATACTAAAATCACTAGATGAAATCGAGGAAAATATCAATAAGATGACGGAATGGGTACATGAAAAATGTAGAGAATATGTAAACATTATTAGAGGTAAAACCACGCAAGATCACTTTGACAACTAGAACAAATAGAGGATGCCAAACTGAGAAACATGACAAAACATCATTCGACAATCAGAAAGAAGGGTTGAAGGAAATAAGGAGAGGGGCCCAACTACAAATTAGAAGTATCAATGTGATGTTTTCCTATACGATCACCCCAAATGTCAATGCCCAATCTTGTCACATCTAAATGAGCATTCGGGAAGAATGATACATCTAGATTTCATACAAAAGTACTATGTTCAACCATAGTGGCAAAACCCCCAATTGTGGGGGAGACCATCGCCAAACTAGCCTCAACCTTTGTATGCCCCAACAACAAGTGCTTATTATGTTCAGCATCCTATTTCTCCAACTGGATCAACATCCTCTACTTCACTTCATCATTATCGTTCTCTCGAATACTATCAACCCATGTCCTCTCCCACAAGATCACCACCTCATGTTCCTTAAACTTCTCCTTGCTCTTAATATTCTCATCCTTCACCTCTTTCTACATCGCCACTAGTATTACCAGAAGGTTTTGCACCACCACACCAACTAACAAACATTACTTATGCTACTACTATCAATAGTAGTGGGAATCTTCCACATCATCGGAGGCATCCTTTCTTTAGGCATGGCCGTAGAAAGAAGCAGCATGGCTCTAAAACCACCACGTCCTCCAACTTAGCACAAGTCCAACATGGTGATGCACCTTCCTCTTCAAACTCAACACCTCTTGTTACCTTATCCAGGCCACCAATTGACACTCCAACCACCTTGTGGACCAATGAATATAACAACGTGGGGAGAAATATCGATCCTTGCATACCATCTTATGGTCACGGGTGTCATAGTGGGTTAGCTTCTTATCACATGACCACATCTTATAATCTACCCCACTATGCCCACTTTAATCAAGTGTGTGAACCCCAATTTGGGAACATTCCTACCATCACTTCAAAAGACACCTAGTGGTTTGGAGATGATTGGCCCCAATATTTCCAACATGCATGGATCTAGACTTTCCATTTATTAATTCTTTCCATGATCAAAGGCTTAGTCATGGGGGATACCCCCTATTCTAACAAGCAAAATTAGTAAATGTTTTTCCCTTTCCTTGGTTTTACAAGTTTTTGTTTTCTAATTTTTCATCTTTTAATTTGTCATTTTATCCTTTTGAGGATGATGTTATCTATGAATAAAATACTCATGTGACCTGTCGGTTGAGGTGTTGTTTTATGTTATTGAGTCACAAGTGACTAATTATTTGGAAAGTGAGCCCACAACATCCACCCACCTATTCTATTAATAAGAGGTTCTACTCTAGGTATGATGATATTCTTGCTATCATTAAAACTTAAAGTAACTTTGTACTAATTATGCCCAAAGCGAAGAGTGACGTACTAAGAAGGAATGGTGAGGGTGCGACATAAAGGGAACTTGTGGATTCTCTTTGATGACCTTTGTATGTGCTATCCTGTAGCTTAGTTGTACTAAGATCCTTGTAGATCTAATGAAAAATGGGAGTAGGAGTTGTGATAAAGGCACTTAATAAAGGAACTCAATGTTATTCTAGAAGGTCCCACTAGAAAGACATGCACCCATGCCTAAAGGTTGGAAACTTCTCCAGATCACCTTTAGAAAAGACAAAGTGTCAAGGCAGCTAGAAAAAGAAAAAGAGAAAAGAAAGAAGAGAAGCTAAAAAAACTTGAGGAAAACATGCCACAGAGAATTCAAATCACTCCCCCCTTGCACAAAATGTCAAGTGATCGTATGCCTTGCTGTCATGATGCTCTTATGATTGTCTCTCATTAGGATGAAACAATGTGATGTCACTAATTAGAGGTATGGACTTGGTTGTGATCTTGGAGTGAAAGGCTAATGGTACCTTAATCATGCACAACGCTTTGGATTCATTATGCCCACGGTAAGTTACCTCACATCCCAATCTCTGCAATCCCTTCTACGATTCATCTCATCTCGCTATCCAAGTATTTCTAACTTGTGTCTTGTGTGGCATGGAATTCATACCTCATTACGGTGGTATTTAACATGTGTGTGTTGTTGCATCGGTGCAGATTGCATTTAACCCTTTTAGTGCCTACGAACATTTTAAGGTATGATTACACAAGGGCATGATAGGTTGGAACTTGCTTCGGGGAGGATCCACTTGCATGACTTTTGTAATTTTTACTTGTTGCACACCACCACATCATCTTATACCTTCCGAGTATTGCATTGCCAAATTTATTCTTTCCTTTATCATTATGTCAACCAAAATTTCCTTTACACCACTACATGTCCTTTTTCCTCACCTTATTCAAGAACTTCATTGTATAATTCCACTTCATTACACTTTTGATGCCTTAATGTCCACTTAACATTACCCCAGATCTTTCAAATCTACCTCAAATCCTTCATTGTTGACTATGAAAACTCAAAAATTCATCAATTTTACTAAGTACCCTATTCTGGATAGGACGTGATATCGGGTACTCGGTATTGGGTCCCACACGATATCGGGTACGAGCTATCGCGTACACAATATCACATCTATAAAACCTATATATATGGGCCCCCCGTGCGTGTGGAAGTCATTTTCAACTATTGATGCGAGGGGATTTGTTGCAATTTTCTTCCACAATTGTTTGTGCTTTGAGAGTCTACCATTCAATCGTCAATATCTCACTTGTTAATGCTATGATTTCCCTTCTGATCAAACCTAATTAAACCTAGAGTGTTTAACTTAGTTGTGGGGAAGGGGTACAGTAGAATTTGTGCATAACTTTTTCAAAATTCACTATCGCCCAAAGGATATCATAGAGGTAAGTAATATTAAGAAATGTTAAGAACTCATGCCAAACTAATTCTCTTACTTTACCCAAATCATGTAAATTATTGTTGGAATCACTAGAGAAAATTGGGCTTGACATTAAAAATTTTAGGGGAATTTCCTTGAAAAATTTCTAATTTTAAATTCACACTAAGCAAGAATTCAAAATTTATTAAAGGCAATGAGTAAGATATAAGATAATTAAACTTTGTTAAATGACCTTACTAACAATTGATCCTAGTGTGATTACAGATGGCCCCTAAATGAGGATAATAGGAAGGACCCTCTTAAGGTGCAGCCAAACGCTCAAGGAGAGGTAGAGGCTAAGGACCTCTTATAGAACATGTAGAATAGGAGACACATTTATTTAGCATCCATCAAGAAACCCCTATTACTACACAATTCAGTCAAGCAGAAGGTGGAGAAGGCAGGGCACTTGAACAAGGACAACATCTCATGTTGACCCCAGAATGTGTTTAGGCCATTTGGGAAAGGTCCACATCCGCTGCAGTGATCGTGGAACTTAATTTTGGATCTTTTATCAAATTCGCCTCTGAGCTGGTCAAAGATCAACTCAAGGGATCTCCACTATGGCCTATTCTCTTAGAAAGTAGAGAATGGTATTTGGGGGAAACTTATCAATTTTGGCATAATAAAGAGGAAGGCACAACCACTAACATTGGTGGAATATTAATTGATTTCTCTGCAAAGGCCATTACAGAAGTTCTGAATCATCTGAATAAAGGGCCCAAAGTTGCTCATCTATCCACCCGCTCCAATGCTGATCTAAGAAAAGTGTGGCTAAAGAGGATGTACGACAAAGAAGACAACATATGGAGAACTGATCCTTGAAGAGAGAATTTATTTTAAAATTGGCACCTATCACATCTTCCCAACGAAGGGACTAAACAGGATCTCTACCTATGTGGCCAAAGGAAGCGCAATCTTGATGGGCAAGGTTGATGCCAATTTGCCCCATTTGTATCTAATATAAATATTAAGGCAGTTCGAAGAATGTAAGATAGGAAAGTTTTTATTGCCCTTTTCATGTCTAATCAGGAAGCTGTGTTGAGATGCTAGAATTCTAGGGTACACTAATGATGCCCTTATAAAGGCTCAAAATGCTTCATATGCCAAATTACTAAAGCCACCAACACCAAGAAAAGATGTTGGTGAGACATTGGAGCTTGAACAAGAGCATATGGTTGGGCCCACTGCACCTCAAATAGTAGGGCCTAGCCAACTTCCAGACATGAGGCTTAGTCAACAATAAGAAGTAGGGCCCAACATGTAGCCCATGGGCCAGCAGGATCAACCGCCACCACTATTGCAAGATTACCAACTGTTAATGAGCCATCTTAGGGTCATCACAGAAACGATCAGTTGGGGAAGTTGGGATGAGGCCAATCTCTTCAAGGTGATCGACGATGTTGTACAGCCCACTGTCTCAATCAATCATGCAAGGGGTGAGGTCTTAATACAAATAGGAGGAGGGGGTCGCATTGGTCACAACAGATTTTTGGAAATGCTGCATCATTTCAAGTACAATTGGAAACTAGTGAAGGTGCCATAGTGGTGGTTATGCAACACTAGGATGTAGCCAAAGAAATAGAAGTGATCGTAGACCACATCAAAGAGTCATTTAATGTCCTTGTTGTGCCACTGGCAGATCTCACAAGAGCATGTGATGCTCAAGTTCTAGACGATACCTCGATGACTCCTACGGAACATGATGATGCTTTGGATCATTTGCTGCAAACCAGACAAGTAATTATGTCCTTGTTTAACATCCCCCAAGATGTTGTAGCGGCACAATCAGACCTCATTTCCACAAAGGGAAAGCTGGTTATGGCTAAGGTTAGTGCTGAACATGCAAAAGATGAGTTGAAGAGACTCCAATAGAATTTTGTTGCCCTACAAGCTGAACAACGAGATCCATCCCAACTTATTTCAGCTATTGAGCTAGAATCATTTAGGATAAAGCAACTAAATAAATTATTAGAGGAGAATAAAAGGGTAGTAATAGAAAAGGAGAAGGCTGATTGGAATGCTTCAAAAGCATAGGCTCAAACATATGCACATTGAAAAGCACTCAAACCCTTACAAGAAGAACATAAACTCCTTATTGCCGAAAATCTTTAGTTGACAATAGTTGAAAAATAAAATAATGTTCTCAAGGAAAGTTTTCAGCAAATGCGAGAACAACTAATAAGAGTCAACTAAGACATAAGTTGCTTAGCCAGAGAGAATAGGACCCTCTTAATGGAGGAGCTATGCACCATCTGTCAGAAGATGGCCATTGAAATAAGTGCATGGTAAAACCAAGCTAAGTGACATGAAAAATTGAAGGAGCATTTCTGGGATCAGGTGGGTATGTATAAGGAGATCATTGAAAAAGAGATCCATATGGCTAAGACCCACATCAACTCTTTTAGTGCTCAAAACATTGACTGGTAGGCCATATTGGATAGTTACGCCTTCATCCACTAAGCAAAATTAAATAGTTGGGACCTACAGATCCAGGATCTCATGGAATACATGGAGTTGGCAGGCAAACCTGTAGTATGCCAACTTGACCATGTTAACAGCAGGATGCCTAAGGATTGAGCTGGAAAAGCAAGTAGCTGCCACCTATGCCAAATATGAAACAGAGTTTGCTGAACATAAAAAGACACTGCAGAAATTAGAGGTAGCAAATTCTAAACTAGAGGTGGTAAAAGCTAGCTACAAAGGTCAAAAGGATGTTGCAGCAGACTTGGCTTGATGTCTCATAGATTATCAAGAATTTAGAGATAAAGCTAGAGCTTACGAGGAGGAATGATGGCTAGTTGCAGCATGGTAGGTTAAAGCTAATCAAATGTTCCCGCAACCACCGTGTCCATGGGAGGTGCCAACTCCATAAAACATTGGAACATTAGCATGGATAGCACATGATCCCCAGATAGAGAAAGAAAAACTTTAGGAGCTCCTTTATAAGTATCCATTTCCAAAGCCTAGAGCATAGGACAAGGGGAAGAAGCCCATGGAGGAGCCACCACCAACAGGAACCACATGAGTTCCAAATAATTTTGTATTTTGTATTTTGTGTTGGTATCCCAATTTTGTTTTGTCTAGTCCCACACTGTGGCATGGAATAATCCATCGTCAGTCCATAATCCCATACCTATCCACCGTGTAATCAAATAAACTTGTTTTTCATTTTGTTTAACTCGAGGACAAGTTTTTATTCAATCGTGGGGTATGATGAATCACGGTTTGCCAGGCCCTGATATATCGAGCTTGGCAAACAGGGCCTAGCAAACTACGATTCATCATACCTCCACCACTGAATAAAAACTTGTCATCGAGTTAAAGAAAATGAGAAACAAGTTCATTTGATTACACAGTGGATAGGTATCGGATTATGGACAGACTATGGATTATTTCATGCTAGAAATGTGATGCTTGTAATTATATGAAACCTTTGTTTAAGTGTGATGTACTTGGACACGCACACAACCGACAATGAAGATCAAGATTACTCTATCATTGTAGCATTCACTTAGTTTTTAACTGTTTAATTCTTGATTCTTATTTATTGCGGTTTCCTTAGTTAATATTTCTTTTATCGTCATTTACTATTTCTATTTTTTAAATATAGAATGAGTACGTCTTAGTCATGACGCAGTTAAGTGTAACTACGTGGTAATATAGTAGCGTATCTAGTAGTGCTTTGAGTAATGTTTGCTTGGTAATCTTAGAAGTAGTACAAGAAATCCAAGATGTGTACAGATGATTAAGGATGGATGCTCATCACACTTAGGCTAGTTTAGATTTTATTTCCTATTGCTTATTAGCTTAATAAAGTTCTTTCTCACTATCTTTAGGAGTAGCCTAGTATTAGAAATCACATCATACACCTATATCAAGTACGCAATATCGTAGCCTAGCAAACCATGATTCATCATACCCCCACGACTGAATAAAAACTCATCCTTAAGTCAAAGAAAATGAGAAACAAGTTCATTTGATTACACAGTGGATAGGCATGGGATTATGGACTTACTATGGGTTATGTCATGCTCGCAGTGTGATGCTTGTAATTGTACGAAACTTTTGTTCGAGTGTGATGTACTTGGACATGCACACGACTGGCAATAAAGATCTAGATTACTTCATCATTGCAGCATTTAGTTAGTTTTTAATTATTTAATTATTAATTCTTATTTATTATGGTTTACTTAGTTAATATTTCTTTTATCGTCATTTACTATTTCTATTTGCTAAATGCGGAATGCGTATGTCTTAATCACGATGCCTTTAAGTGTAACTATCTAGTAGTGCTTTGAGTAATGTGTGCTTGGTAATCTCAGAAGTAGTACACAAAGTCCAAGATGCGTATGGATGATTAAGGATAGATGCTCATCGCACTTAGGATAGTTTAGATTTTATTTCTTGTTGCTTATTAACTTAATAAAGTTATTTCTCATTATCTTTAGGAGTAGCCTAGTATTAGAAATCACACGATATCATGATTCCTGTGTTAGCCTATAAATATAGCACTCAAGCGCACAAGATGGAAGTCATGAGTAAGTCTTTAGGGTTGAATCTCTTTGTCAGTTTTTAGTTAGTTTTCAATTCTTTTTCATGTGCATGCTTGCAATGTGATGCTTGTAATTGTATGGAACCTTTGTTCAAGTGTGACGTACTTGGACACACACACGACTGGCAATAAAGATTGAGATTACTTCATCATTGTAGCATTCACTTAGTTTTTAGTTGTTTAATTATTAATTCTTATTTATTGTGGTTTCCTTAGTTAATATTTCTTTTATCGTCATTTACTATTTCTATTTGCTAAATGTGAAATGAGTACGTCTTAATCACGACACATTTAAGTGTAACTACATGGTAACCAAGTAGCATATCTAGTAGTGGTTCGAGTAATGTGCGCTTGGTAATCCTAGAAGTAGTACATGAAGTTCAAGATGCATATGGATGATTAAGGATGAATGATCATCACACTTAAGGCTAGCTTAGATTTTATTTCCAATTGCTTATTAGCTTAATGAAGTTATTTTTCAATGTCTTTAGGAGTAGCCTAGTATTAGAAATCACATCATACACCTCACTCTAGACTAAAACATACATGACAAAGCAAATACTAGTCACGGTGGGAAGACAACGAATTGCGATTAACGTATAATTGTCTAGGTGCCACAACTAGTCCGTCTATGGAGTTCAACTGGATCACACATACACGCTCGTATTTGTATGGTTGAGCATAGGGATACCTCACTGCTCATCATTTCTCAAGTTTTAGGACTTGGGTTTGAGATTGGGTGCAACCACTTGAAAGAGTTTAAACTTTTGTTCATTTATTGAGTCAGGGTGGGATGAATATTGAGCTTTAGGATGATGATCCTTATTCGAATAAAAGTTATATGTTGCTAGTGATAGTTGGTTCAATTGGTTAACTTAGTGTCTTGTTAGATAAAAGTTTGCTAGATTGAATCACACTTAAGGCATTATTTTATTCATCGTTAATTATTCTAAAGTATCATGGTGGTTACATTTCTTAGGGTGTACTTGTAATTATTTGGGGTTTATAGAGAACTATCACTGGCTAGACTAAAAAGAGCCCTCTTAACTAACTCTTATGAAGGGGTTGCAAAACGAATAGTCATGAGAACCATTAAATAAGATTGTAAGTGATGAGCAGCTAGGTACCCTTACACCCAACCATGCGAATCATGGGCGTTCACACATGACTCGGTCGAATTCTGTAGACTATAAGCACTTTGCATACACTAGACCCTAACCAACAAAACCTTGTGTTAGAATGGTCGTTGTCTTCCCAATCTCACTTGTGATGTTCTAATTGCGATGGTTAAGTGAGATTGAGGCAAATGATTTTTATGGCTTTTTCACTTTATCTTCTAGCATCTAATTCTTGGAATGGAAAGTAAGGAATGGAATATTACGTAATCTTTAATTATCTAACCTATATCTTAACTCTTCCTAGCATAAATATCTGATCACATCTTCCGTACACATCCTGAGCATCCCTTAACCACTACTGGGTTACCAAATGTTAAGTGGTGCTAGGTTGCCAAGTGTTGGGTTTACGTTCAAGATGGTCGTACTTATGATTTCTATGAACTATAAAAGAGCAATAGCGATTAAAATAATAACAACGAAAACTCAAGGAATTATTAAAGCATAGAAATATTAAAATATTAAATACATCAAATGACTAAGTCCAATTACTGCAAGGAATGCTTGAAAAGCTCATCTTTATTGTCGTTCATGCCAATGGGCTCAGGTACATCAACACTTGAATAAAGAGCCAGACATCTTTCTTACACCTACTGCGAGCACTTGGAAAATATTCTAACTCTCATGGAAATAAATTGCAAGAGCTTCACTACGATTGCCAAAAAGGTCCCTAAGTGTGGCGGGAGCCCACTTATTTATAGGCTAAAATAGGCTCCGCGTAAATGGGGCCACGTCGATGCATGGAGGGATGCGTCGACAGGGTCACATCGATGTGGCCATGTATACGGGGCCTAGTTGATGCATTGACTATTTAGCGCTTCATCATACCCCCACGACTGAGTAAAAACTCGTCCTCGAGTTCCTCTAGAATTTGGAAGGTATGGACTTTTTATTATCACACACATGAGTTGACACACATGACACACACACATGACACAACACCAATTTTACTGACATGTCAAGTGCCCGAGTGTACAGAGAAGGAAAAATTACAAAATGATGGTGTTCAGAGATAAAATTGAACACCCTAACGTTCATGGACTCTCTGTCGTGTTGAAAGATGCAAAAATTACCGGAGAAGATCACATCGTCCTAGATGGTGATGGTTCTGACAGGCCTTCACCAGCCTCTGGCCCAATGGCAGCGGTGGCACGAACGATGGCTACCCCCTAGCAACTGCAACTTCCGGAGGCAACTGAAAAGCCTCCAAGAGGGCCCTCATTTTTTGTTCCTTGCTTCAGGGATCGTTCACAGTCTAGGTGGCTTCACCAATATGTGCTGGGATGGGAACCTTCCAAGGGCACAAAAGTGCAGGGAAGAGTTCTTTCAGATTGAAAAACTAGGCTGTGAACTATTTTTGTTCGATGTCGAATGCTCAAATTGATGTTTGCAACTACTGGTAGTCATTCATTTGATGGGCCAAGTTCTCCATGACTACACGTTATCCTTCAAAATACGTGCGAAGAACCTCGAGTTCTACATTTGTTGTTTCCAATTTTTGTTTTTTTGCCTTGTATGCTTGGAACTTACCCTCATATAAAGAATACGAGGTAGCCACTTACTTTTTTAGGTTAGACCGCAATCTCCCAGCTATTAGCATAGCCAAGTTTGCATAGCGAAGGTTGGCCAGCTTCATGTACTCTATCATTTCTTCAATCTATAGTTCCTTGAGGTGGATTTCAGCCTAGTTGTAGGCATTCAACCCATCAAAGATAGGTTGCCATACCTCGCCTCCTTCTCGGAGCTACTAGAGTGCTTGGTTCATCTTAGCCTTTGTGACTTGAATCTATTTCTCATTCACTTCCTTTTATAATCCCACTTGGTCCTTGTAATGATTCTTAACTTTTTTGAACTTAAGGGCTTTGTTCTTCCAAGTGGCGATTTCAATGGTTGATTTTGGTTTTCAAACCTCCTCCATGGATAAATTTTGGTTTTCAGCAGCCAACCTCCTCACATCCACATTCACCATAGCTAGCTCTTCCTGCCATTGGTGAATAAAGCTTTTCATGTGCTCATTTTCAGCACCAACATTACATAGGTGATGGACTTCCGCAGTTAGCTTAACAATCTCTTGGTGAACCTTTGTCAAGTCCTTGTTTAAATGATATGCATGAGTGTTTGCCAAGGACTTATCAAGGATCGCCGACTCTTGCTCATCGTCAACTATCTGAAGTTTGACCTGAAGTTGTTGAAAAGCTTCATCTTTGGTGAGCTCATGGTTGAGGAGAGCTGGATCGGCAAGTTGGGTTCTTAATTAGATGACTTTTGTTGCTAAGCGTTGACAATTGGCTTGAGTAGCTTCAGGTTGCCCTTCCAAGATAAGGCTCTTACCCCTTGCTGAGAGCAGCTCTGACTGGGTTGAAGTGATGTTATTCGGAAGGTCGAAGACATCCAAAAGCGGTTGCCTAGTTCCCACTAGTTGGTCCAATAGTTCCACATGTTGGGTTGCATCGATCTTGATATGTGAAGTCCCAGTGTATGCCTGTACATCTTCGAGTCCATGTACATCTGGTACAAGTGCTACCGGTGCATTGAGGATCATAGCAATCGTGTCAGCAACCACTTTGGCTGCAATCTTCTATTCTTGGTGTTGCATCACCAGGACTGTCACCCCCTCACCATCTTCCAAGCGTACCGAGAAAGTAGCAGCATTTCCCAAAATTTCAAGAAATAACTGTTGGGTGGATACCGTTACTTTCTAAACACTAGGATCAGTTCTTATGGATACTTGTGTTTGGGTGACAGAGAACATCAACCCTGCTCTTTCTAGTAGAATTACTGATCAAGCCACTTGCTCTAGATGGCTCATTGTAGGGCGATAGATCGAAGGGTCTTCTCCTCCATTGGTCCTTCCAAATCACTCTTGTTGACTCAAGAGTAATTGCCAAATTTCGTGTATATGTTCTGCGATGGTTTGCGAACCCAACCTCATTGTTTGTGCAGGTGGTGGAGGTGGTTGCTGCTGCTCCTCATTTTGTGTGGTGGCCGGAGTCCTGTCTTTCATCATTTCTTGCCATAAGGTAATTTGGGCGTGCCAAAGTGTATCGTTGGCATATTGTGCTATCCCTGCCCATTTGCATAATTTTCTAATTAGGCAGGGGAAGGGGAGAGCCCACCTTCCACGTTTGCTTTCAACGAACCTTTTTTCAATTTCCAAGAATAACAATTGTGGAAGGCTCATTGGGAATTTCCCACTTAAGGTAGCACATGCATGAGCGGAGAAGGCAGTGATTTTCCTGGGTCTCACTATTGGGTTCAGGTGGTAAGATGTAATTTTTGAATACACTCTCTCCGCAGTGGTTAGAGTGCCAAACTCTTTGTGATCCATCACATAGCACCACCTGATCCACTCCCCTTTTACCTCAGGAATTGCTTGCTTCAGGATCTCCACCACATCAGCTCCGGTCTCTGGCAACCCCAGAGCTTGCATGATTGCTTTTGTAGAGTAAGAGGCATAGATGTCCTTGATTCTTACTCTGGATCCTGGTTGCCGATTGGTCCAGAAGAGATAAGTCTCTCCTAAGTACCATTCACCACTGGATGTGATGATTGACCACATAGGAGAATTTTGCAATTGAAGCTTCACATATTTTGGTGCATTCTCGAGAAATGGTTGAAAGTTTAACTCTTGCAGGGCCATTTGTTGCACTTCCTGTGGCTTGATAGCGTCAAGACATGCCTGGGTCAGGGTGACCTCAAGCTGTGGCACTATCCCTAGAGTCTCATCCCCTTGTGATTGCTGGGAATCTTCTCTTCAGGAATCTGATGGATAGATTCCACATCATATTCTTCATGGAGAGGGCCAGTTGCATGAGAGCCCTCTGTGTACTCTGGGTGCTACACACCTTGTCCTCTTCTTGTTCGTGGATGCTTGTCCCTAGATTGTGATGGTCCTTCTCCTCTTAGATGTCTTGGTTTCGGTGCCATCTACAATCAACCATAACCACTAATTAGATTATGCACAAGCAGCTCAAAATGGCCCTCATACACCTTCTCAGTTTGATTAAGTTATAGTGCTAGCACATGCATCCCATTAAAATCCCCTAGAGTATTAGTTGATGAGTTAGAACCAAAAATAACAAGGGATAAGTTGGAGTTTAAACTATTGTTTTTGTTTCTTCCCATAAGAGGTGCAAAGTCTTAATTAATTAATTAATTTTTAGTAGGCCTCACCCCCCCCCCCACGACTGACAGCATACCTCTGGTTGCTAAAGAAGAGAAGGATAGGTAGATTAGGATGCACAATAGACAACGTAACTGCTTGGAAGAAGAGTTGAGGCAGAAAAAATGAAAAATCTCTCCCCCAATTTGTTTGCAGAATGGAAAAAATGTTATGTACAATGGGGGTATATATAAGGTTTTTGCGTTGCGTCAATGGGGCTACGTATATGTGGCCACATATATGTAGGGGGTTGCACCCGTTGACCAACGTTGACCAGAAAAAAGAAAGCCCAAAACATCGATTAAAAATGCCAAATTGGGGCGGTTGAAGAGCTTGAGAGACTAGGAACTGGGCCGAGAGAAAGAGGAACGTAAGTGGGCTACAAAAGAGAGTCAAAAAGTAGAAGAGTGTGGTGAAAAAGAACTCTGCGGAGAAGAAGTCAAGTGATGGGTATCATGAAAAAAATCAACCAATGAAATCAAAAGGATGGGAGGCTAACAAATAGGAGTAGGAATACGCAAGTGGGTCCTCCCCATAGTAGGCGGTAGCCTTAGTAGCCCTTGCATATCCTCAAAACTAGAGTCTGTGGGCCCCAGGGCCAAGAAATGGTGATTGCAAGTTAATACTCCCATCCATGAGAACCTACCAAGGCATGAGAAGTTCATGGAAATCATGACAAACTATCAAAATATAAGACGGGCAGTGAGGTGAGTTATGGAGAGAAATGGGTGAAAAGAGAGGTGAGAGAATTGGAATTCTGATCATCAGTGACATGAAACCCTGTGTGAAGTTGTGGTTAAGTGACCCAGTAGGACCCTTCCTGAGTTCAAACCCAAAACCAACCACATATAGTGACATCGCAGCAACATGCAAAGCCTCATCCATCCTCCAAGTATACAAGAATGCACCCACAGAGAACACCACTCCAATAGGTGTAAGAGGAAGGAAGTGAAATAGGACTAAGTTAGAGGGGACGGAGTGAGTCCCATAACTAGTTTTCATGAAAAATGAGAGGTGGTCTAAGGGGTGTGCTTTGAATTCCCACATAGTTAAGTTTTTATTTGTATTTTTCTTGTTATTTCATGGGAACCACACCATGCAAAGACCCATGTGTGGTTGCATGCATTCGACCAAGGGGTGTGCTTTGAATCCTCATGTTTTTGTTTTTGCGATGAGGACCACACCATGCAAGGTTGAATTGCCTAGGAGCTTCCTTGTAGAGAAGAACGTGGAGTGGTAAGAAATCCATAAGGACACATTGGTAACCCAGGGGATAAAAGAGGATGATGAATGTTGCATTCCCCTTGAAGTCACACCTGATTCAAACCATGGGGTCATCCTCGAGTGGGGGAACTACACAAGCCACACATTAATTAAAATGTTTTTAAGTGAAGGGGTGCATGTGTCCAAAGGAAGGAAAACCATGGAGTGGATGAATGGGTGGATGACATGGACTCACTGCCGATTTTATGATATGAAAATAAACATAAAGTCCAAGAACAACAAAGCGAGGGCAAGAGCAAGATAAACTAGGTGGACCATTTCACGTGACCCATCGCAACGAAAACCATCCGTGCCATACCTGATGATGATAAGATGACTTATTAGCAACCAATTGGAAATTAAACACACATATGCATAAATGAGCAATGAAGAAATGGAAAAGTAATTAAAGAAAGGAAAATTTAGTAAGAATTGGCAAACATACGAACGATGTTGAAAAACAAAAAGGTGTAAAACAAAAAATTCCAAAAAAATGGGGAGCTTGGTAGAATGGATTAGCATGGAGGACGGTCTCCCCCATGATTGGACGGAAAGGAGGAGATTCGAAAAATGGAACGAGGCTATCTCAGTGATGATGAGATGGGAGCACTAGTTAGGTGGAGTTCACGGAAAGGCTTTAATTGTTGCTAATTGACCAACTACGTTCTAGTGGGGTCCTCAGGTTTGTGTATAAGAAAGGCCCTAGATGGGAAGGTTTCAGAGACAATGTAAGGTCCCTTCCACAGTGTTTGAAACTTGGTTAGTTGTGGTACGTGTATGGGGTTCCAGTAGAGTACCTTATCTCCACATCTAAATTTTACCTTATGAATCCTAAGATCATGATGTTTTTTATTGTAGGCCTTGTGGGTCTCATTTGAGTACAGGGCCACTAATTGATTCTCATCTAGCACACTTAGTTTGATAAGTTGTTCGTGTTGTGCTAGTGGTAGGTCAAGACCTAAGTCACAGGTTGTAGACAGTGTTCGGAGTTCTGCTTGGATTGGGAGTTTTGGTAGCTTATCATACACTAACTCATAGGGAGAGTAACCTATAGGAAGTTTCCAAGTGAAGCAATAGGCCTAGAGAGCATCGTTAAGTTTGGTGCTCTAGTCCCTCCTATATTTACAGATGGTTCGAGTGAGGATTTTGGTGATCTCCCTATTGGTGACTTCGGCCTGCCTGTTGGCTTGGGGGTGATAAGGTGTTGTAAATTTTTGGGTAACCCCCAAGTGTTGCATGAGTTTAGAAAAAGTGATGCCCATGAAATGTGTTCCATTGTTTGAGATGACTGCACGTGGCACTCCAAACCTGTTGACGATTCGCTGTTGGACAAATCATGCGACGGTGTTTGAGGAATAGTCGACGATGGCTGTTGCCTCTGCCCACTTTGTGCAGTTGTCCACAACGATGATGATATACGCCTTCCCATTGGATAGGGGTGTGATGGGACCCATAAAGTTGATGTCGAAGGGCTCCAGTGGTTGGATCCATTGTTGAGGTCCCTCCAATTGTGTAGTCATCCCACCGTCTCTCTGGCATTGTTCATAGGAGGGGGCAAACCATTGTGCATCCTTGAAAATTGTAGGCCAGTAATATCTTGCAAGCAGGATCTTAATGGCCATGCATCGTCTAGCATAGTGGCCCCCACAAGGGCCCTCGTGAGCATCTTGGAGGATGCACAATGTATCATCATTAGGGACACACCATCGAACGAGGCCATCTGCACACACCTTATAGAGATGGCCATTGATTTCCATGAAGCGCTTGGCCTTATAGAGAAACTGTTATTTCTACTGATGGTCCCACTCCTTTGGCAATTCTTGAGTTGTGAGATAGGTGAGGATGTGGTTGAACCAAGGTGATTCTTTGGGCACCTACGTATCGACCTCTCCCACGAAGAGAAGTTCATCTAGAAATTGGTCGAAGAGTGGTTCCTCCTCTTCTGTGTTATCCCATCATAACCGAGACAAGTGGGCAGCGACCACATTCTCGGTTCCCTTCCAATCTACCATAGTCAGGTCAAATTATTTAAGAATCACTAGCCACCTTATGATATGGGGGCTCATCGTTGGTTTTTTCATTAGGAATCGAATGGCATTGTGGTCGGTATGCACGAACACCTTGTACCTGAGCACATAGTGTCAGAATTTTTCCAAGGCAAACACCACTGCCATCAACTCCTTTTCGGTGGTGGTGTAGTTAAGCTGAGCATCCACAATGCTACAGCTTGCACAGTGAATATAGTATGGGTGTTTTTGATCATCCCACTGTGTAAGCACGGCTCCCAATGCATAATTGGATGCATCTGTCATGATGTGGAAGGGCTTGAACCAATCAGGTGCCTATATAACTAGAGTCTCCATGAGTTTATGTTTAAGTGTTTGGAATTCAGATTCACATTCCTTGGTCTAGACAAACAGAGCATCTTTCTTCGTGAGTTCCACCAATGGCTTGGCGATCTTCGAGAAATTTTTGATGAAGCATCGGTAGTAACCAGTGTGGCCAAGGAATGATTGAACATATTTTACAGTGCTTGTTTTCCTGGTAATTCCTTGGATGACCCTGATTTTTTTAGAATCCATGCTAATCCCTGTTTGTGAAATACAATGCCCTAGCACAATGCCCTCTTGAACCATTAAGTGGCTTTTCTGCCAGTTGAGCCGTAGATTAGTTTCCACACATCTTTTCAAAACTTACTCAAGGCAGTCCAAGGCTTGATCGAACGTGGCACCATAGGTAGAGAAGTCATCCGTGAAGACTTCTACCCCATTGCCAATTTGCTACTGGAAGATGTTGAGGACAAGGTGTTGGAAAGTGGTAGGTGCATTACACAGGCCAAAAGGCATCTTTTTGTATGCAAAAGTCCCCCAGGGACTTGTGAAGGTTTTCTTGGCCTGGTCTTCTGGTGCAATTTGGATTTGGTTATAGCCACTATAACTATCCAAAAAGCTGTAATAACGATGCCCTGCAATGGTATCCAACACTTGGTCCACAAATGGGAGTGGCAAGTGATCATTGAAGTTAGCCATGTTGAGCAATCAGAAATCTATACAGACCCTCCATTTGTCACCCTTCTTTGGCACAATAATGAGTGTACTGACCCATTCGCTATCAATAATAGAGTAGATAAACCCCACTTTTAGCAACTGCTTGATTCTATCTTTGACGACCTCCTTCAATTTGGGGTTCAATCACCTTTGTGGTTGTCTTCGTGGCTTCATGGAGGAATTGATATAAGTCTGATGTTTGCAAACCCTAGGATCCACTCCTGTGAATTCAAGATATGACCATGCAAAAGCAGCTTCCCATTTGTTCACCACCTTCAGCAACTTTCTCTTTTGTTCAAGAGCAAGGGTGGCATTAATAATCACCAGTTTCCCATTATGTAGAAATGCATATTCTAGGTGGGTTGGTAAGGGTTTGAATTCCAAGGGCTCTTTTTTGAAACTTTCAGGGATTTGCAACTTTCCGCAATCATCATGGTCATCAACAGTGGATACTTGTTGATGAACCTCTTCCAAATGATCCATGCTTTCTATGTAGGCGCATACAAGCCCCTCAGATGGTTCCATGCACAGAGTGCTACTAGCAGGATTAGCGTTCAGCCACTGGGTACCTTCTTGAGTTGTGGCTGTTGCGTACAAGCATTGTTGGACTTGCGATTCCTTGGTACATCGAGTACATGCTTGAATAGATGTCTACTTAGCGGACCACGACTGCTGCACACAGTTGCACCTAGAGTCACTGTACGCGATGCATGGAACACGCTTCTTCTCAATCTTCCCAAATGGATTTTCCTTTGAAATTTCAAGGGAAAGATCTCAGAGTCCTAGTCTTGCATCCACCGTGCTTAGCTAGGCTCTTTCCATTATGATTGGAAAGTTCCCCTTGCAATTCTCAACACAGATGACAAGGAAATCATTAGGATAGGACCACCCACAAACGGTGGTCACAATGTCCTCCACCAATCCCAAGGGAACAGCAATGGATTGGTCTGCCAGTTCGAGCCGAATGTCACTCTTCTTTAATGGGGGAAGGTTCCACGTCTTGTACATGTCATGCGAAATCAAGTTGACTCCCAACCCTGAATCTAGAAGGGCTTTACATGGCTCATTTCCAACCACCTGAAGATAAATGAGGGGGCTTCCCGGATTAGTCAATTTATGGAGAAGATGACCTGCCTTTATCCAGTTGGTCGCTGCATGTGTGAGCATGATTGTTTATACGTTGGAGGGCATTTGGTTTGAAGGCTGCTTGAAGGATGAATAGTGGAGGCGATTTGAGGTTTAGAGGTACTACCCACAAGTGTGTGTGAGGGTATGTTTAGGTTATTGGGCTGGAAAAGGGGTGTTTTTGTGGCTTCACTTCCGGTCCACTCAGCTGAGGAGCCGGTTGTAGGTTGAAAACCCTCGTAGCGTTGTGTTGCTGTGGCTGTGGTGGGATTTCCCCTTGCATAGGTGGAGAAAGTGGTAATTGAGTAGGGTGTTTCTGAGTAGGGGCAGTAGGAGAGGGTGATGGAGGATAGTAAAGATGTGGGCTTTCCTCCCTGGGTGATGGAGACTGTGGTTGGAAATATTCTGGGGGTGGTAGTAATTCTGAAAGGTTGCGTGACTGGAAGAGTCTCGTGGAGAGATTGGTTGCTGGATGTAGTACCCATAGGGATCTAGCTGTCAATAAGGGTACTGCTGCCTTGGAGGTGGCATCCCCCATGCTTGTGGGTGTTGCCACTACTGAAAGTATTCGTAAGGTTGCAGTGGCGCTCCACTTGGATAATATCCTTGTACTGGTGGAACTGCTTGAGATTGCCTTGTGGGTAAGGCAACCTTCTGGGTGTTTGCCTCTTGGCCAAGCGAGGATTTAATGCATACACCCTAGAATCTTGTAAATGTGATACCACGGGACAACACCCTTTAGGATGTTCCTATTAGCATATGTCACATTCATCATCTTCCTCTGTGTTAGAGTCTACAACCTGTTCTGCTACAACAACTTTGCCCTTACCTTTGTGGTGGGCATGTTCAGCTTCCTTCTTCCTACACCGATCACGATCATTACCTTGCTCTCTGGACTCCTCTACGATCTTTAGAATACTTTGAAATTTTTCGTCCAAAGAGTCCAACATCTTGTCAACCTTTGCTGATATTTCAGGGAAAATTTTTGTACGGGCAAGGTTTTTCGGTTCACCACTGCATTCAGTGGTGATTCCTCCTCATCTTCACAAAATTGGACCTCCTTCTTTCTAATGGAGGAATCCTGATTAAACTCCTTTGCACTTTCCTTATTTCTGAGTTCCCCTTCTTCTTTAGCCACTTGCTTAATTAGGCGTTGTAGTTGATGGGCCCTTAGTTCTAATAGTCATTCTTGGGCGTACACACCAAGGGTCTTTCTAGTTTCAAAGCGAAGCCCATCAATGATATGGTGAAGTTGTACCTGCTGAGAGTAGCCATGACCAGGGCATTGATGCAATAGTGAGTAGTATCTGCTCATGGTTGTATCCAAGGGTTCATGACTACCTTGCTTCCACCCTTGGATTTGGCATTAGGTTCACCACTTTGGAGTAGGTTTGATACTTGTTGTTGAAGATCTCCAGCATTGTACTCCATCTTCTGATTGATTCTGGTTCCAAAGACTGGTACGAGTTCTCTACTTCCTTGATGAGTGTGTGAGGGAACAAATTAAGTTTTTGCCAATCATTATCAATGTTCTGCAAGGTGCAAGCATCATGAAACACTTGTAGGTGAGTTTGTGGATCACAATTGTATCCCCCTTCAAATCTGGGAATGTTGTTCATATCAATGCATTTGATCCAGCTATCTTTCAAGTGTCTGCTGGGTATCTAAACTGCCTCGGCAATATGGAGCATGCTTCAAGTTGCCAACAATGGTTCATCCGAGTCATAGTCTTGCTGAGGGCCACGATGTCTATAACGATTTCGGCTACCTCTCCTTTCATGAGGATGAGCCTCGCGTGATTGGTCACGTGCTTCCTCACGTAGTTCCCTTCAGTCCTTACAACCACCATTACCTCGCTCCTTTCTACCTTGGTTATGATTAGAGTTTGAACTGGATGAAGGTAGAGGGGAGCGAGAAGATGGAGAAGAGGGAGAGGAATCGCCACTACCCCGATGTCGATCTCTCTCTCTACTTTGATGATGACCTTGATCTTCCTACCCATCTTTGCTTGTGCCGTGACCTCTCCTACGTGACCCTCCATCCTCTTGGGGATCTCGGTCACTTGATTGCTTGTTCTGGATGATGGACTGAATGAACTGATGCCCCAAAGGAAGTTCAACCGAATGGGAATTGTGAAAGACAGGTTCCCCATCGTCCTGCAGCCCTTGCAAGAATAAGGGGTTACTGAACTATTTCTCCTTCATGTGTTCATACCATTCTACCTGCTACTGGTCTCGTATCCATTGGGCCTTAGTGGGACGATAGTCCCGGTAGTCATGGTCCTCCATGATGTACTCCACACCGCGGTCCTGAATGCCTAGTCTGGCAAGATTGTGAAATAACATTCCAGGAGCTGATCGGTCAGGCGGTAGTATGATGTTACCTTCCATGTCCCACCAATGCAGATGTTCATCCTAATGTAGGATGAAGGTGAAGTCGGGGACATATTCATCTGGATGCATGTATACCACCTGACATTCTTGTGGCACCGGTGGGTTGGATCCATCTCGCCTGTGAGAAGAAGACATGTTGAATGTTAGATGATCCACTAATTGGTGTACCTTACTTTTTACTTAGTCCACCTAGCGTGCGTAGATTTTACTATCCTGGGTTCGTTCCAACTACGTGAATGATAATTTTGCTAAGGTTAAATGGCGCATGTAAGACTAACAGTCCCCGGCAACAGCGCCAATGATGAGCGGCTAGGTACCCCTACGCCCAACAGTGTGAATCACAGGCATTCACACACAACTTGGTCGAATTCCATAGACTATAAGCATTTTGCATACACCAGACCCTAACCAACAAAACCTTGTGTTAGAATGGTCGTTGTCTTCCCAATCTTACTTGTGATGTTCTGATTGCGATGGTTAAGTGAGATTGAGGTAAATGATTTTTATGGTTTTTTCACTTTATCTTCTAGCGTCTAATTCTTGGAATGGAAAGTAAGGAATGAAATATTACGTAATCTATAATTATCGTAACCTATATCTTAACTCTTCCTAGCATAAGTATCCGATCCCATCTTCCGTACACATCCTGAGCATCCCCTAACCACTACTGGGTTACCAAACATTAAGTGGTGCTAGGTTGCCAAGTGTTGGGTTTACGTTCGAGATGGTCGTACTTATGGTTTCTACGAACTATAAAAGAGCGATAGTGATTAAAATAATAACAACAGAAACTCAAGGAATTATTAAAACATAGAAATATTAAACTATTAAATGCATCAAGTGACTAAGTCCAATTGCTGCAAGGAATGCTTGAAAATCTCGTCTTTATTGCCGTTCACGCCAATGAGCTCAGGTACATCAGTACTTGAATAAAGAGACAGACACCTTTATTACACCTACTGCGGGCACTTGGAAAATATTCTAACTCTCGCAGACACAAATTGCAAGAGCTTCGCTATGATTGCCAAAAAGGTCCCTAAGTGTAGCGGAAGCCCACTTATTTATAGGCTAAAACAGGCTTCGCATAAACAAGGCCACGTCGACGCATGGAGGGATGCGTTGACGAGGCTGCATCGACGTGGCCGCATATACGGGGCTCCATATACACAGCCTAGACGCATCAACTGTTTAGCGCTTCATCCGTAAGGTAGGTGAATATGAGGCATATTCTCCTTCACCTATGCATTTATCATTAACGAGAACAAATCTATTTGTTTGTGCCACAATCACGTTAAATCTCAATTTACTCAAAATTTATATAAGTGTAAGCCTATCATAACAATTTCTTCTCAAAATATGACGTTCCACTCATTTTAAACATTGACATTTTTTTCCAATATCAAGTATAATGTAAAATCTCACTTTACAAAGAATTCATTACCATGTCATTTTCTATAAAAAACCATGTATTATATCTTGGTTCTAATTTGTTTTTATATTTATAGTATATTTTGTATTAAAAAATTATAAAAACTTATGCCCCATCTTTTAGTGTTAATTATATTAGAAATTTATTTGTACTTTCCTTTATAAACACATGCACCGTGGTTTACCCGTTGTAAATATAAAGGGTATTGTTCACACGGCTATTTATTTGTTTTCTCAATAAAAAGGGTGAAGATTAATAGAAATGAGGTCAAAAAAATAATTTCCAAAGTTTTAACATTAAGTATCAAACATGGCATAGAGAAGAATCAGAAACCAAGGAAGACAAATGGGAAAGTGGATGGGATGGGTCAATACTGGTTGGATCCCTTTTATGCACAGTTCCCCAAGAACGTTTGCGGCATAATGCAACTCCAGTGCGGAAAAAGGAACACCAGTATACCTGGACATCAAATTCTACACTCATTCCCTGCCTCTCATTATTATGTTATCTGCAAAGCCGCTTGGATTATTAAAAGTCATCCATTTGAAACTTGCAAAACAGTCAGCTTCAAACCACAGTACAAGAATAACATGATTCACTCTCTTTGCACGCACAGCGATCAAAATCAGGGAAACAGAAATAGACACAGACAGAGGTGGGAAATTGGGAATAACGAGACAGATTCCATGTTTCGCCTGTGGACATTCCATGGTTCTTTCTGCCAGTGTCTTGTAGATTGAAAATTTAAGACTCATGGAATGATAAGTTGGTGCATTGGAAATTGGAAAAGTTCTGTAATGATAAGATAGGTTGGTTGAAAATCCTTTTCTCAAAGATTTGAAAGGGAAAGTAGGATTGGGGTTTGGTCGAAACTACCATCCTTTCTCAGCCTTCCGTAGAAACTTTCAGTCCAAGAAATCTTCTTATTCCCGGAGTAGTTTTGTGAATTGATTGCTCCTTAATTTTTTTGACTTTTGAAGGTTTCAAAAAATCTGATTTTTTAAAACCCCTAATCCAGATAAAAAACTTTAGAACCGATGATGATTATAATTATGCACAATGATGATTTACTGGCTTTGATCAAGCCTCTGAAAAATCTTCCTCAAATGATTAATATGTTTTTATTTTTATTAAAAGACAAGAATGTTATCAAAGAATACCATTACAATTTTTTGGGTAAAAATTAAGTATATTATTCATAAGGTTTGTGAAAGTTTCTAGAATATTTGTAAGCCCCAACGACACTATAAATTATGTTAGATGTAAAGCAAGCTTTGTTGATAATGTTTATTACTTGAATTTTATGTTTACAAAATTTATTACAAGGTAATTATGTTATTTACGAGTTACAGGTTCTATTTTATGCTTATCAACACATCATTATAGTTAGCAAAAGCACTATGAAAGTTTATTTGGTGTTTTATCTTTAGAGTATGTTATAGTTATTATGCTCTAGTTCTAACACCCCCTTCCTTAACCTTTAGGGTATGTTATAGTTATCACGTTTTGGTTCAAACATGCGCCCCCTTAACCTTTAGGGTATGTTATAGTTATTACTTTCTACTTCTAACACCCCCTCACACTTTTTAATTGTGAATGTGAGAGACACAAAATTTGCCATAAGGTAGCCACATATTTCCAAGTCAAAAATTGCATCAGTTTAAAAAAGAAACAAGATTGAACCTATAACTTGATGTTTCCAAGTCAAAAATCTTACCACCAAGTTAATGCATTGTATGTTTAGTGAATAAATTAATAGCTATTTTGCTTTCATTTGAAAATTTGCTGTTAAAAAACATCAATTTTTAAACAATGAATGTTACAAATTACAATTAATAATTTTTTAACTTGTAACTACAATATCTTATAAAAAAATTACATGTATTGTTATATATAGTATAAATTATATGTATAAGAATACATATAAATATTTGAAATGTACATGGGAAAAGTATTAAAAATGTAAAATGAAACTTTAGGTTGTTTCTTACCTCTCCCCTTTCTTAATGTTAACATCGAATTTTGCATAACACTAATTTTTAAAGTTTATCAATAGTGTTAGTTGTTGATGAGTCGCGAGGTACCCCTATACTCAACCATATGAATACGAGCGTTTCACGCGCGATTCGGTCGAACTCCAAGAACTAAGTGCTTACTCACCTTAATGGAACACTTAGGGTTAATCAATCGTTGTCTTCCCAAACTTACTTGTATTGTCACAGTTGTATGGTTAAGTAAGCTTGAGGTATATGATTTTTATAGCTTTTTGTCTTTTTATGTCTTCTGCTAATAAAGGAAAGGAGAGAGAACTAAGTGACTAACTTACATTAACTATTCATTAACTAAGTTCTAAATGCTCCTAACACCCATATCCATTCCCGCTTGCCATACACATCCTGAACTAGTGCAACGTTACTGGGATTACCAAACACTAATCGTTACTGGGTTACCAAGTGCTACACGCATGCTTGAAGCGGTCGTACTGAGTGTATTTAACTAAGGGGATTGAATGTTGAGAGAGAGATTAATTAACTAGGAAAGCATTAAATATTTAAAAATAATTAATTACTAATTAGCTTAATCTGTATGCT